>JASANH010000485.1:0-130746 GCA_030248295.1 Mesodorylaimus sp. YZB2_4
ACAAAAACAAGTCAATCGTTACAGAAGATGCAACATCTGGACCTCATATTAGCGCACTCAGAACCAACCCTTGTCGCGCGTCATCTTCTCAACAAAACTGAAATAATGGCTCGACTCAATGGAAGACTGTTAGAAGTTTGGCCATGTACACCAGTCGAGGAATACGTCTTCTTGCCAATGACACCTCCACATTGCATGGAGTGGATACCAATGAACTTGACTGTTCGTGATCACACATTTATGGCCAATATGGACCCTAAAACAAATATTGCCTATCACAGTTCACCACCCGCCGATTGTGACTTGGTGGACGAAGTCTTCTTCCATGACGAGAGTGACAAATTATGGATCTACCAAGGACGGATAGGGACCATTACCCAATACACTGGTCCTATTATTTCACACCCAATCTTCTATGAAAATTTTTCTGTGCTCCCTAATTTCAAGCATATCATACAGAAACCATTGAAACTCTACACACGCAACGAATTGAATGGCCACACCAGCCTCAATGATCTTTATGCAGCAATTGATGAAAATCAAGTGGTTATCAACAAGTTGGCTGATGTTTCAAGCAGTCAACCATCCAATTCCAAGGCAGATCGAATTCTAGAAAATTTGGATCGTTACACCCCGTGGGGCTTCCTCAATCATTCCATCGCCATGATCAAACACATTTGGATTTACGCCTGCTGCACCTACGTAACTATTTCGGCTCTCTGGAACTGGATTATCAAAAAATTGCGCCGCCGAATCAGTCGCCCCAACATTACGAATAGTTCACACGTGGATGATCCGATTCGCGTCGTCGAGCTGCCTTCTCCCAACAAACACGTTCCCCTCGAAATTATCACCAAGAACACTGAAGAGTCTAGACGCATATGACGACATAATGTGTGATAAAATCTATCCTCTGTCCCTAATCAGCTTCTACTTTCGCCTCCCGAGTGTCGCGTATTGCGAGTTCGAGTAAATGCCAATATCTTCCCACGCTATGCTCTTCGGTGCTCTTTCCGCTTTTCCAGACTTAACAGAACCCTAACCACTCACTTTCCGGCTAGCTTGTTCATTGGGTTCACAGTAAAGTTCGAGTAGCAAGTTGCTTTTACACATCGCTCCTTCAACGTAGCCCACTTTCAATCAATACAACTACCATTTCCCAACAGTGGCTTGCTGTTACTTCCCCATTTGACAGAAGAAAAACCAGGGAGAACCATTAAGCACAAATACTTGAGCAGTTTCAATGAAGAAGAAATCATCTAAAATGAAGCTTCCTAAGCAAATGGGACATATCTGATACCAAAATTTAAAAACATTGTGTTAAAAGAATTCAACAACTAACATTTCATACGAATACTGGACTTAAAATTTTAAAAATTTGTTTTAGGTTAAAGTGCACTTGAAATGTTTTTCTGCAGAGATTAAATCTCACCTATAAAAAAGCTTTTAAAATGTTTCCGTCCAAGATAGAAATGGCTTTAAAGCCAAGGTCTCATCATAAAACCAAGGCTCTTTTCCAGGATAAATTTCATCCGGAAATCGTTCAGGCAAGGAATCGAGGATGCACGCAGCTCTGTTTTTCGTGTGCCTTTGTATCCAAATGATGGCATTGGACGCATTCAGTGTTCGTCGCGAGGTCAGTCCGCAGACCCAGGACTTGTCAGTGTGGAGTGTCAGGCCAATCCTCGCGATGCCCAGCCCCTTCAATCCCAGCCCCAGCCCCCCAGCCCCACCATCAGGGCCCCAGGAGTCGTTTGGACATGTCATAAATACACGATGGGCTAGGGGCCCGTAGCATAAAGGCCAGGACAAGTCAACTCATTTAGGTCAACTTTTAGGACGACTCTATTCAGGACAACTAGTTTCCGCGTGTTGAAGCATATAACTGCGTATAACACGGGCATCGTAGGAGCCGGCGCGAAAACGAAAAGTTGTCCTAAAACCGGATAAAGACGGGGAAAAATTCAAGCGAGGTCGCGGTGCTTTAGCGCCTATGTATTTTTAGGACAATTGTTTAGGTCAAGTTTGATCTTGCCGCTCAAGCGAATAGGAACTGGTGCTGATGCCACAAGTCAACCAATAAATCAGGTGCCTACAGTAATCCTCCTGTCTCGTTGTCAGTGTAATATCATCAGCATATCATCACGTATCCGACAACTATCACGAGAAGCCACTCGATGCACAAAGCGGCTATTAGGAAAATCATGTGCACCGTGATAAAAGTTCTAAAACTGGCACAATTTCAGTCCTTTCCTTCTATCATGCAGTGAAGACCACCTAGCTTGTTTCAGCCCATCTTTATGAGTTATGCGGGAATCGTTCAAATATAATCTCAACGGATAAAACTGAGCTCGTTCTAACTCTCGAATACCCTTATCGAGCACAGGATCCCAACATATGGCACCATTTTCAATCACAGAACGGACACAGGCATTATATGCCAGGAATATTAAGGTACCCAAAAAACTCTGATCAGACATCTGCGCCAGCCGAGAGGGATGTTGTTTGATCCGAGCAACAAATTGTCGACACTTTGAATTCAGACATGACACTCATCACTTATTTCTTCTCATCCGCTGGCTAAATCAAATATCACTTGAATCTCTTGCTTTGTTCTCCCATCATTGATGTTGCCAAGGCGATTGGTAAGCGGAAGCGATGAGCTAGCCATTATTCGCTGATCTCAGCAAAGGGAAGCAAATCGGTTCGAGGCTCGGTTTTGAGGATTGGGACGGCATTATTGGCGACAATGCACGCGACGATATAGCTCGCCTGTAAAAACAACAGCATTGTATGCATGGAGCATCGAGATATTGTCCATGCAACCTGACCTTCCCTGCACCTCAATATTCCTGCGTCACGGTTGTTGTCCCACTGTTCCTTCACCCAAAACTTGCAAGACCATTTCCTCCAGTTGTTACAAGCATCCGTGGGATCCTGATCGAGCGTACTGGTCGCGTTTCTTGGTCGTTTCCATCTTCATGTTTCCCTGCATGGCTTCGCGTACCAGACTCAACTAAAATGAACATCACTATGTATAGTATTATCGGCGCGCAAAAGGTGACCATACAAAACGTCAAGACGTCAGGATTTTGACGCTCAATCACCCTACCCATAACCCGCGTAATCTACCCCTATTCGTCGGAGAAGTTCACTTTGCGTTGTGGCCTTTACCCAGGAAGGAAAATGGGAGGGTGCATTTCAAGGGCCAGCTCAGGTGATCGGCCCATTCCGAGCAACCACATAGTCACCGCCTTCATATAACAAAACTGCAAACTCACCAACATCGAAACCGTAACTATTCTCGCATTCTTTCATGATTTTCGTTCAGGCTTGTTCCCCGATCTTGCGATAGAAATGTGTCTGAATTTCGGTTCTTTCCGCTCCTTGATCAGCCCAGGGATAATGATCTTTTGAGAGTCACATTATAGACGCTGGACAATTCTCTCTCTCCTCAACTGCCGCGTTGGCAATTTTCAGAGCGCGCTTAGAACGCATTCTAAACCAACCTTCTCCGACCACATCGGAAACATCGACTGCCATCCCGCCACGTTAGAAACTGGTTCTGGGGAAGGATTCAGGACGACTCAGGGAGTTGGCCTGAGGAGTTGCACTCGTACTAGAAGTCGTCTTACGCGAATACACCCAAGGTATATAGTCATCCTAAATCAATTGACTTGTCCTGGCTTTTATGCAACGGGCCCCATGTCCTAAGTCTGGTGTCTTCATACTGTATGCTGGCAGCACTGCCATGCTGTCATGGCTGTCGAGCGCAGGGCAATTTTGAGCTGACATTTCTGGAGCATTTTTTAGGGCAATTTTGGGCGTCTTGAGATTGTGGCGCTTCGCCTGAGCTCTCTCGAACTGCAAAGAAAGGTTCATTCCCAGCTGAACTAAAATTATGTCGTCCTTTTTTTAACCATTGAGGCCAAAAAGGGACCAGAGTCCCATCATCCTAGCAAGTCAATGGTCAGGTCAGAAAGTTTTTTGAAGGTCAGGTCGGTCAAGGTCAGGGTCAGGTCAGACAGTGAAAAACCCATGTCATTGGAACACTACCTCATTTCTCGATCACCACCTGCAATTTTTCTGCTCCTTACCTGCAATGTGTGAAAAACCGACTTCCATTTGAGAATTTTGTTTTTGTTTTCTTTTCAGCTGGGTGATAGAAAACCATTGCGATGAGATGATTTTTATGTTTCTCATGACACTCAGCAATTGTCGATGTGATAAAACTCATCCGAGTCATCTTTCGAGAAGGTCGCATTTCGTTAGGCAGATGCACTTGATTGCTCAGAAGACATAGATAAATGATAACAAATTCCCCTCTCGAATGTGACAGAAGACGAGTGGGACGAGGAGATCGTGAAAGAGTGCGAATGGTTTGCAATCAAAGCTATGATCAGGAAAATCAATAAAAAGGAGGAAGAAAAGATAGTGGACTCTTTCACTGAGCAGCCGCTCTTTAAACGGAAGCCAGACGCGTCTGATCTGGAGCTGTATCAAATGGAAAAAGTGGACGCTGAACGCATCGATCCGAGAGAAGAAAAATTAGATCTCTGGTGCTTCCCGCACTTGTACCCAGACGGTAGGAATGGCGAAGGGGAAAAGCGGGAGTCCAAGTTGTCGAATGCAGACTTTGTGACTAGTCGCTTGTACAACGAGAATCCCAAGTTCAGGCACGATCACCAGTACTTGTTCTACTTGCTGCACAAGTATCAGTTTAGGGCTATCGCAAACTCGATAAGCCAAATACTCCGCAACACCTATGCTTACAACAATATGACTGTCGGCGAGTTTGTGAAAAATATCAGCAAGGGTGAGAAGGAACTGGAAGCCAACTTGTAACACCAGCCCCATACTGTCGTGTATACACTGAGGCAAAGCAATGACAAGAAAAGCGACAGGTAGTTGATTTGATAAATTCGAGAAACTCAGACAGTCAGAATACCAGTGGCCTCCTGCATTGGAACCCTATGCGCGCTGTTCACACAATCTGTTTTGGAAATGGTCAATGGTCAATGGTCAATTTCAGTCATCGAGCATGGCAGCGATGGGCTTGGGGATAAAATGGGTGAGACAGGAATGCACTCAAGTGTGATCGTGCCTGCGTTCATATCCTCCTGCATCCATCAAATTTACTTCTTTTTTTGTCGTGCACCGACCGTGTCGATTTGTGAGTCGTCATCTTCTTGAACAGGAAATTTTGGCTTGTTCAGTCCAATAAAAGTGCAGGCGCACTTCTAGGTTGCGTGGGTGAACTTTGCGGCGCAGTGCGTTGGAGAATGCACCTCGAAAATCATCTCGCTTGCACAACAAGAACGTCATGCAAATCTTGTGTGCTGCTCGCAAGGAATCCTGTGTAAGGCCCGTCTCTGACGAGAAAGCAAATGAATCTAGAGGCGAAAACGGGGAGACATAGGCGACTGATTGATCGTGAGACTGGCAATCAGAGTTTTTACGGGGGTTTTCTCACTACGCAATTGGTGTTTGCCTTGTTCGCATAACAATTTGAACATCAATTATGCTGCGAAAAAACACCAAAAACATCTCATTCTCGGGCATGGAGCAACAATCGATGCTTGTGATCAGGCTTGATGCTTGCTCAAATGATAAAGGAAAGAGAAACTGCAAACCCAGACATTGACCACTGTCCACTGCTTTAGGCTGTAGAGGCTATGTCACAGTCTCCAGTAGCGCCGACAATTAGACACAAAGTGAAACATATTTAGGATTTCATAGCCATGGTACTAATACATAGCGTGCATGCCGTACGTTCGAATAGAAAGAGAAAGATCTCACAGTCAGTAGAAATCCATTCACCGTTTACACTCGGAGAAAACCCCTCGTGATATGAGTTATTGGGAAAACTCTAAAAGACAGGATAAGCCCCCTGTCGGATAGAGCGGAATAGGCGCTGTGGCCCAGGAGTTCAAGGCAATGCGCTGAGAGTGAACTAGTTGCGAGTTCTACCCTCATCAGATTCTTTGCTTTTGCGACGCTTTTTGTTTCGAAGCTCTGCTGTACAGTGCGTACTAGCCTCGCACTTTTGTCAAGACATGCTTCTACTAATCATTTTGTGCTTTCACCACTAGCGCATGCCTGCTGCAGTCAGAGTGTGTGATCAACAGGCAGCTTGAGCTACTTTTTGTGCGCATGGATAGGCTAGACTTTGAGATTTGAGCAGGGCATCTGATAGGCAGGCATCAGCGCTGCGCCTTATTGATTTTCGGAATTGCAAGACAAACAATAGACAGGCGGAAGGGGCGTAGAAGATCATTGCAATGTGTTAGTATAGGGCGACTGGACCAGCCGAGCACACTTATAGAGACCCCTTTTGCGCAAGCGGACTCTCTGGTTCTCGCAACCGAAATACGAACAACATTTTCCCGTCCCAAGAGTTCCTGGCCGAACACCCTTACGTATCTCCTTCAATCACACTCAAAACTGCGAAAGACGAGCATGAAAACCATCAGATCATTAGCCATCACCTACGCAACATTAGGTGATCAATGACAGGATGACCACAATCTCTCGTTAATCGAGGTCGAAACAGCAAATTCTGTGGAAAAACTCACTTCGTGCGATGACAAATGATTTATGCCGCAATCAGGCTAATATAGGTAACAATAAGCCTAGTCTAATGTACGGGCCCTTGTTTTTACCAGCCACCCTTCAGGTTACCTGGTGACCAGTTTGTTGCAAGACAAGTTCTTTTTTCTCTCGAATAAAGATTCAATCAGCGGGGAAAGGAGAACACGATAGCCCGCCGATCCTTGCTCATCGTCAGTCGCAAAGCAGCAAACGCCCCGAATCGTTGGTCTCCTCGATTTTCTGAGAGGACTCTTGGCTATCGAAATGGAAGAGGCCATCAAAACTGCCCTGGCAATCTGCCCCTTGTACTACGTTGATTCTGCCATAATCAGCTTCTTCAATCACACTCGTTTTGCCAACCCTGAATCTGACCTGGCCAAAGTTGTCTGCCTTCAAGCTGATGTCCTCTCACGTCTTGATCGCCATCACAATCTTGTTTCTCCCAATATTTCTCTCGTTGGCTCCATATTAAGCTTCACGAGTTCATTGCTGGCCCTCGTTGTCTTTTGGATGAAAAAAATTCAAAGTAACACAGGATTTTACCTTTTTGTCATCAACGTCCTTGTACTGATAAACGCAGTCGCGATGTGTGGCCGGTACTGCATGGCGATCTTTGCAAGGCACGACAAACCGACGTGGGTTAAAACGGCTTATTCGACCTATGTTTTTGGAAAATTGGACCAGGAGATACCATTTGCAGCAGAACTTCTCATGCTGTGCATGGCTATCGAGAGGGCTGTCATATTCAACTTCCCTAATGCTTACAAAAAGTTTAACAAGCCTGTCTTCGCGTGCGCAGTTACCTTCGCCTCGATTGCAACTGCATTCTGTCTGAACCTGCCCTTAGCACTCCTAGAATCCCTGGAATTTGACAACGTAACAATGAAATATGAACGATCATTCACACCTTTTGGTCAATCCGCGGGCACTTTTGAAATTCAGGCTATTCTCGGTGTTTTATGCTATTGCAAAGTTTTTCTGACCCTTTCAACAGCTGCTGTAACTGGCCTGGGGCTCTTCCAAGTACACAAGGCACTCAAGGCGACGGCATCGACATCGGCTGGAAATAATTCGAACGCTAAAACGTACAAGTGCAACTGCTTGTTCTTGCTGGCAGAGTCGTTCCTTTTGTGTCTGAGCAATATTCTCCTGGGCATCATGAGGAGTATGCCGCCTGTGATTTCATTGTACAGACTCACATTGCTATCTTTCGAAAACGCCATGTATGACTTGCGAGTTATGCGTGCTCTGGTCGCATTCGTGGCACCGGCAAGAAATTTCGGAAGTTTTAGCCCACAGCACGCATTTCTTGTGGTACATGCTTTTTTTCGCAATCATTCAGGCGAGGGGCACGAGACAGAATCAATCAGTTGTTTCGACTGACCCAAGAAACAGATACGACCAGTCAGCGAAATGTGAGCCAGCCAACGACAACACTTGGAGAAGAAGAACTAGAACATCTGAGACAAATGGTGACCACCCAATTGATGGGCGCACGATTTCGGACGGGATGGGATGACCGAAGGTCTCTCATGAGGTTCCATAGATTTGAGGAGACATCGTTCAGCACCAGAGCACCACCTGGGATGCGGCTAGAACGGTCAGACGAAGCTGACTGATTGCCATTCCTCAGTGCAAATGGCAAGATGGGTGGTCATTGTGCGTTCGTGTGGGACCGCCAAGTGTATTTTGGTTCTGGGACTGTTTGGTTTGGTGTTGGGTTGTGGTGGCTAATCGTATTTTCGAGTTGAATTTTGATGTGTGCGGACGAGAAAAGCGGACGATGAAGCTGACAGTGCGGTGAAGTCATGGCATGGTGATGTACTGGAGACGTTTCAGTGAAGCTATGATGTGGTCAGGGATCGGTCAAAAACTGGATAAGTGGATCCTGAAGCGTGCAGTGACGAGTGAAGTTGTCTGGTATGAACAAGATGAAGCTGGAAAGTAACGAAGTAAAAAAAATATGTACTAGTGTTGTTATCCTTAGCAAAAAGAGATACCGCTGTAACCAAGCCTGGCAGGCGTAGGAGGGAGGCGGCCGACCGAAGTCGGCGGGACAAAAACTCCGACTGGAGCAGGCAAGTCTTGCGACTATACCTACGGCTGAAACATCAACCCGAGAGGTTGACGTTTCCCAGCCAGGGGAGAGTATCAATTACTCTCTCCCACTCGCCATGGCCTACCAGGCGGGGGGTTACACCGCTTATCGTTACCGTTAACGATAAGGCACAAAAAATCATCATCGTTACTCGAACACGTTAAGGGGCCGCCCGTTTCGCAGCCAGCCGAGCTGAGCCAGCTGCAAGCCGAGCCAGCCGAGCCAGCCGAGCTTGTCAGCTGAGGTGCGACTATCAGCTCAGCCACTCATCGTCAGCTACAGCTCAGCCATTGCGACTAATAGCTCAGCCATCTCACGAGGGGACATTTCAGACTGTCTCTCGCAAATCAAAACGAAACTTTGCATGAAAGCAGCGCAGCGCAGCGCAAAGTTTCTTTTTTATTTCCAAGAGACAGTTGGGAACGTTCCCTCGTCAGCCTGCGGTCGGCTCGGTTTGTGGCTTGCGGTTGGCTCAGCTTGGCTGGCTCGACTGGACTGTTCACATTCAGCCCGGTCGGCGGCTCAGGAGCTCGGCCAGCTCGGCCAGCTCGACCCGGAAAATTAAAAATTTTCAACTTTTCCAGCCGAGCTTGGAACAATTGTTCTGAAGTTATTAACAGGAAAGTAGCCAGTTTCGATGAAAATATGGATTATGATGAAATTACATACATAGTTATTGTGAACTTGTGAAAACGGTGTATCGGCTCTAGCGGCTAGGAATCTTGAGTACTTCTGGGTTTGAACCAGGGGATTAGGAAAAAAGCTCATCCTATGCATCGATGAGTGTATTACTGAAAATGGCAAAAGTAAATTCGACTCCGCTAAAACAGTTACGATGTTGCTCCGTTACTGCTCCTCATCATTCTTATTTTCATTCTGATCATTAGAGATAGAACTATCGACCTGATACCTGTAAACAATGTGTAAGCCAGTGCGTCAGAGCACGTATGCGTGGTTGGTATGCCCGTGATGCTAAGATAAGCCGATGCAACACGCGGTGCATACAGTAGGTCATGTAATGCTCTTCGTTTAGCAGACCAATAGCAGACATATTTCAATTTTATTCTTTTGATTTTGACGATGATAATCCCCGCAGTAGTCTTGCTTCTGGGGAAACTTTCTGCGAACCGAGGAAACCGAGCTCCTCACCAGAGCCTGCCAAAAATCACATAGAATTTTGTAGCAGCTTCACGGCTTCTAATGTGAACGACCCAGCTGAACTAAGATGACTGCAAGCCACAAACTGAGCCAGCCGCAAGCTGAGCCAACTGGGGCATGCAAATTGAACACATGTCAGCTCAGCTGACAGCTCGGCTGCCGAGCTAGCCGAGGCAGCCGATCAGCCGAGGTGTGGACACCGCTATATATGTAAAGTAGAAGTACCCCTCCGTGAGCGGAAACTCTGGTTCTCGCCCAACAAAAGTTCGAACAAGACTTCTCTTCCCGACAGTTCCTGGCCAAGCACCCTTAAGCTGGAAGTATAGTTCGATGCGATGCGTCCAATAGCTTGCGATGCGACGTTTTAGGCACCTTGTCAGTTGATTCAAAAGTGTCGCATCGCACGCTTATTTGACGCATCGCATGGAAATATATTTTGGGCTTCACATATCTCCTACCGTTAAGCTGGAAGTATAGTTCGATGCGATGCGTCAAATAAGCTTGCGATGCGACGGTTTAGGTACCTTTTTACATTGTCAGGTCACCTCAAAATGCCGCATCGCACGCTTATTTGACGCATCGCATCGAACTATACTTCGGGCTTTACCGTTACTGGTATGTCATTATCGTTACCGGTTACCGCGACCATTAATGGTATACCGCTATTTTTCAAAACATTACGGATGCAGCGTCCTAAGATCCCGGATGTCGCGCGCCCGTTTTACATGCTGATATACATCTGATATAGCGATATGCTGATATACAGCTGTTTTACAAGCTGATTAACCCCTGAGCCGAAAACTCTGATGACGCAGTTATTTATTTCCTGCTGTTGCCGCCTGGTTTTGTTTTCCGCGATTAAGAAGAAAAGTTTGTAAAAAAACCGAATTCGATCATTTTCTGATGGCTGTTAATAAATATAGCAATTATTCAGTCTCCTATTTATTCACAGTCGGTTAGCTAGACTTCAGCTGTTACACAGGCCACCTTGAAGTGCTGGGGTACTGCGCAAACTCTATGAACACTGGACCAGAACCTAAAAGGCTGGTCATTGGGGTCTACAATAGGCCCACCAGTCCCTATGCGTGCTTCCGCAGGGGAGCCCGTGACCTCGTCAAATTTCCGCTGCCAATTTCAACTATTTTTAAACAAAATTAGCAGCCTATAATTCATTTTTGCCAGTGGCGGACTGCGTGAGCAGAGGGGAATCTGTCAGCTGCTTCCTGCTTTATTGCAGCAGACCATGAGCAAAATCTCATCATATCTTTCATATGTGGCTTTGAGTGAACGCCGACGACGCGGCTGGTCATTTCTTCCGCAAGGTCAGAGCATAGCTTTGACCAACAGTATATACTCAACAGAGGAGAGGTAAACATACGTGACCTTGTTCGAGGAAGTGCATGCACAGGCCGTGCCACCAACACAAAACACCATGGTTTCGCACAACACTACATACAGTAATGTACATATGTACACTAACGTTATAAGGAAATTGTCTCCAACCATTCTGTCTTGCGGCAAAGACTGATCACCCGCCGGCGTATGCCTGGCAGAGAGGAGAGTATAACTGCGTACTCTTTATTGCGTACTCTGCCAGGCATACTGTGATAAAGGTATTTGAAGTTGAATTCTGCCGCGCAGTTTTTCTGTTGACAATCCCTACTTATGACAAGCACAGTACCAGGCCATAATCACGAATGGATTTTCGCGAATTAGAATAGGCCCAGTTTTCTCATATTTGGTTGGTCACCCACAGGTACTATGTTCTGGGTCATGGGCTAGGTCCCGTGCTGTAGACTATTTTGTACTTTGTCACTTTACCTGTGCCACTGATTTAGACCTGTTTTTTTTTGTATTTGTAGTTCTGAAAGACCAGTACTTACCAGGCATGTGCATTAGGAAAGGTCGCGCTACCTTACGAGTAGGACTAAAGGTTTAAACCATAGGCGAGGGGAGGAGGCCGTATGTTTTGCGTGCGAGCCCTGTGGAAAAGATTCGTGTGGGGACTGTACCGATCTAAGGTGCAGAAGTTGGTCAATACACGCAGATATATGTATTTCTAAAAAAATCTGTTATCAGACAACAAAAAGGTTAGCCCAGCCACCCTACTCTAACCACATGCAAGGCGAGACGAGGTTGGCTGAGCTCCCTCGGCGGAACATGCAATTGAGCGTGGTGTGTTTAGGTCTGTAGGGCATAACCCAGCCAACTTCATCACAACACGCAGTGCCTTCTTTCCATGACAGCGACTGATACATGACCAATTTGTCGAATTGCACTTATACATTTATTTCTGCAACCTCGCTTGCAGTTGTGTTTAAAAAGTGCGGTCTCCAGGATCCAGATATGGGGGAGCTTCCCCTAGGATATTTCTCTATAGGCAACGTCCTGGACCGTAAAAGATGGCTCTCTCGCAGATTCTGAACTCGTTTCGTAAGTAGAAATGGGAGAGTAACCCCTTCTTTGGTACCGAGCTCCTCCATTTTCTTGACCCCAAAATTCGACCTGTCTATGACTGGGTTTCAGGAGGTATATTTGGCACGCGTACGCGTGCTTGTGTCTAGGGGTCACAGCTAACGTAAATTCGTTGCAGAGAACTGGGGCACAAGCTCGGCGAATTCGTTGCTTATGACCCCGATGTTGCTAACGTCGTGGTAGTGTCAGGAATCTCCAGTTTTTTCTACAGTTATTATTCCATCCTCCTCTTCGTGTCTTCAGATCGCTGGCATTGTTGTGTTCTGTTGTCTCTCCATACTCTTGAAAACCATTGGCGAGCCCAAGATCGGTCCGGCGATGAGGCAAATTGTCGGTGTAAGCCAATAACTGTCAACTGATGATCTACTGATAAACCCGATAATTAAAAAGTTATGCCTTTCCGCATATTGCCAGCCAGATTACTGCAATTTGCGAAATCGCCAGTCTCCGCGTAGTCATCGGCCATTGCCTGGCCGCGCTGGCGCTTTGCGAACGGCTGGCACTAGTCAGGCATTACGCGAAATTCTTGATCGACTTTTTCTGCCACCATAAAAAGCGCTAAAATCAAAATTTGAGTTGCTTCCAAATTTTTCTTCAAGCTGTAGCGAGAATGGCTTTCTGGAAGCGTGAAGTTGAGGAGAGAATGAGCTGACCGACTGCTCAGGTCGGCCAACGATGAGAGACTGAGTACAGAAATCTCGAACGGTCTCTTACGGACAGTCTTTTGAACATTCTGCAAAGATTTTATGGAATGACTTGCCAGAAGATATCGCCTTATCATCATTGCGTGTTTTTATGACGAATATTTGTTTTAAGTCTTTTTCTGTGTGACATCTGTTTCCTTTTTTTGTTGATTGTCATGTCTGCCCTGTCAGTGCGCTTTGGCCGCTTGGGATTGCAGTAAAGTAAGAACTAAGAAGAAGAAGAACTAAGAACAGCACAGACAGACTTCGTTACAGGGTCTTTTACGGACAAAGGTAAGTAGACGACCACTCTGATCAGCGACAGAAACCAAGAATGGCCACAGGGAAGCGAACGAATCGGTGCAACGCACGTGAAAGAGTAGATTTACTAACACCGTGTGCATCCCACTGAGCGGTAGTTATCTCCCGTCGCCAAATACCTGCAACAGGCCACTTATTTTGATAGCAATGTAGCCATAAATATCACATCAAGTAGAAACTAAGCAATGTGATAAAATCTTACCGAAGGCTCAAAATAATTTGCTGGCGTGGAGTCAAAGCGCAATTCTTGTCGGTGTCGTGTTTTACGCAGTTACCAATTTGATCTACCAATAGTTCTACATGTGCCCTCGTCAAACGGAATCTCTGCTTCGTGTCCACTTCGTCCCTGTCAAAATTAATGCGGGGCCGAAAAATCTTTGGTCGCTGAGGAATTTCATCGTCATCGTTGCCATCATTGTCCCATAAAGGTGGATTGAAGTACAAACCAACGTTCATAATTCTGAGCAAATCGATTGATAAATTACTTGAAATAAATGAATAATTTTACGCAAACCACCGACACAAATGGCGTAGCCGCGGAGAGCACGAGATAGGAAAACGGATCAATTTTGGCCCGTTCTATTCTACCCGTTTTGAGCCGAATCTTTGGGGACGGGCACCCGTTTCTTGGCATGCTGTAGAATTTGGTGAAACGGGAGCACTCATTTACGGGTGGACGGGTACCCGTCCTGGACGGATCCGTTTTTACCCTCCGTCCGTTTCTGGTGAAACGCTCCTCCCTCCGTCCGTCCCAGAACGGATCCGTTAACGGAGGACGGAACGCTGGTGAAACAGGCCCCTGGGCATGAAAGGGAGAAGAATCATATCATATCGTAAAGTTGCAGATCGACGATGCTTCCCCTCGGCTGTAATGTGAGTATTGAATCCATCGCGCTCCGTCGCGACACTCCAGCAGGCAAGAGATGCCCAGGGAAAGGGGAAGTTGGGGCCAGAGTTCATGGATTCCTACAGACATTTGCTCAGAAGACATGGATATCAGAAAGGTACCATATATTGTAGTGGTGTGATGGGTGTACTGTTGTGAAATGCATCATTCCATGTCAATGAGTGTCTTAGCTTATGCCGTCGAGTAGGTACTCTTTTCTATGTCAGGAAGACAATCTTTATTGGATGTATGCCAGTGACGTGACCTGGTTCATTGTCTGCCATCCCGTGGCCGCACCCTAGTCTGCCTGGCTAGCCTGTTTCCTGTTTCTTGTCAGCTGGGCGCCCTGCCGTCTCATGTGTGACTCGGTCAGTTATTGCTTTGCGCGTGCTAGTGTGTGGTTGTTTCGTGCGTGATCCCGCTAGGTGGCTAGCAAACGACTGATCTCTAACGTGGGTTGCCTTTGTATTTCGCAATAGTTCTGAGGAAGCCACAGCTAGCTTCTAGCTAGACAGTGGGATGAGTCTACCAAAAGAGAAAAAGGAGCGTTTACATTAGATACTACAGAAGAGTTATTCGTGCGAAGACCAAACTTCAGATTCGTATTGCCAGCTCCTTAGTATCACCAGCTCCGGACGGAAAGAAAATGTGACCATATCCGGGCTGTGACTTTTAAACCGAAGTACACACTAAAATGGCTAAAACTTTACTTTTCTGAGTTTTATCAACCTTTTGTGACCATTTTCGTATATTCCTAAACTTATGAAAGACGCAACGCTTTTCAGACAGTTTCTGTAATCAAAGGAACTTGAACTTATGAGGATCATCGAATGAAAGCTGAAGCATAAGGTTCCCTGCCCCTAAATATACGCGTTTTCTTGCGAGAAATCCTAGTTTTGGACGATTTTGCGCTTTTTCCAGACTGCCAAGACTATTAATGTGACTTTTTTAATACTTTTTGCTCTTGGCCACGAAATTTATGTGACAATACGCGGACTGGGCCGAATTCAGTGTGATAATAAGCGAACACAAAACACATACAATGTATAGGGCGAATATTCGGGACTTTGAAAACCTGTGATAATAACCGTAGTGTGACATTATCCGGTGTGACTATAAGTGGACTCGACTCTATTACTTTTTTTTATTTTTCTTCAATGTGCCCCATGTCCATGGGAGTAAAAATAGTGACATTGACCAAGACGCTTGGAGAAAAAGTGGCTGGACTTCTGCTCTCCTAATGAAATGTTCTTTGCCATGCATTTAAAAAATTCCGCTTCACTGTCTTCCCGACTAGCATTTTGACAGACCATGCAATGCGCACCATGGCCTTACTATTGCATACCGTATGACGCCCAGCTAAGGTGCTATCTCGCACACGACATTCAAAACTCCCGCAACTTAATTTAAACATCCAGCCGCCAGCATCGGCGCACCGAAGGTGCGCAATCTTCTGATCTCGCTTTTGCATTTTATTTCCAATGCAGCACTTGTTTTCGGTTTTTCAGTTTCTGAATTTTGGTTTTCGTCGTACCTATCTTCGTTGCCATTATTAATCGACTGAATTTCTACGGATATAATTGTTTTCGACTGAATCGAAACCTATAGGGTAGCCTTAACAATGTCAATATCTCTGACCGAGTAAGTTAATTTTGGTCACAGTACAGGATCATTTGTTTGATTTAGGCCTCTCTAATCTAAGGACTTCTCTTTTTATGTTTTTAAAATGATTCGTACTCTGTTATTCACGTTCCTTTATATCCATGCGCAGAACGTACATATATGCACGAAACATCAAAATCCTGTAACTCAAGTTTAGAAATCCGTAGTTTTGTTGGTGTACGTACAACTTAGCTTTTCAGCATTTTACCGCCGCCGAATTCGTCATCGTCGAGAAACAAAAGAGACGAAGAAGATGAATGGACTCGTAAAGATCCTTGGTTTAAACAGCACAAAAATTTTCTCGATTCCTCTTCGTCGTCTTCAACTTCTGCGAAGCCGCCGTCCTCGATGGCTGTCGCTATTCGCGGACCGCCTCCATACGGACAACGGAAAGGATGGATGCCGAGGAATGATGACGTAAGTTAGTATTTTTGGCAAGCTTTTTCAAGAAATTTTCTAGGCTTATTTTTAAGTACAATTTTGGCATTTGCCGAGGGTTTAGGGGTTTATGTTGTCAAGCTTTCAGTTTTTTCGCTAAAACAGTCGAATTCCAACGAAAACTTGGCCGTACTGCGAATTAAAAATTTACGGGACAGGCAAACTCAAAGTCTAAAGATGAGGAATTTATATGAGCTTCACTTTCATGATTTTGGAGCTCACAGACAAATTGTTTTATGCCTATTTTCTGTTCAGATAAGCTTGAGCAGGTGCCCTAAATTTTTACAGGGTTCCCACGGAAGCCTGAAAAGCCTGATGAAAGCCTGAAATTCTAGATTCTTTGCCCAAAACACCAAAAAAGCCGTCATTTGCGCGCGCTATCGCGACCAGCGTCTCCTATCTAGTCCGAATTTTGAACTTAGAAGGTACATTAGAGTAGAGTCGTACGTCGTTCGCGTCAAATATTTATCATCGTTACCAAAATTTTTGATTTTTTGGCTTATTGGGAACCTCAAAATAGCCTTTTTTCAATTTTGGAAAGTCCGTGGGAAACCTGTTTTTACTGTCTGTGACAAATGAGGAAATCAAAGATTTTTTTCTGAAGAGCGCTCTAAATTAAAATTTTTAATGCTTTTCTTAGGATTACGGCGACGGTGGTGCATTTCCAGAATGTCTGCAAGCCCAATTCCCGCTCGGTCTTGGTCGTCAAGTGGAACGCAAAGGCCCATCGAAAACTTTAGCACTGCAATTAGATTCTGAAGGCAAGGTACGCTACGATGCTATCGTCCGTCACGGTCACGATAAGGATAAGATTATATATTCGAAACTGAGCGACACGAAAGGAACCGTAATCGATGAGAAAGACGAAAGTTTACAAAAACCGGATGACGAAGAAATTAAAGAAATCACGGAGAAAACGCGTGCTGCATTAGAAAAAATCACTCGTACGAAAATCGCAGCTGCATTGCCTGTCCAACACGCCCAACAGACAGCACCTGCCCAATTTATCCGATATACGCCGAGTCAACAAGGCGAACAGTTCAATAGTGGCGCTCAACAACGGATTATTCGAATGGTCGAAGTACAGCAGGACCCTATGGAACCACCCAAATTCAAGATCAATCAGAAGATACCTCGCCCACCGCCGAGTCCACCAGCGCCAGTCCTTCATTCGCCCACTCGAAAAGTGACGGTCAAGGAACAACAAGAGTGGAAAATCCCACCTTGTGTCTCAAATTGGAAGAATCCAAAAGGTTTCACTATTCCTTTGGACAAACGATTGGCGGCCGACGGTCGGGGATTGCAACAAACTCATATCAATGAAAATTTCGCTAAATTGGCCGAAGCGTTGTATATTGCTGATCGAAAGGTATAAATTTTCGGACGTTTCAAAATGATTTTTACCGTGTTTCTTGTTTTAGGCTCGCGAAGCTGTAGAAATGCGATCGCAATTGGAGCGTAAGTTGGCGCAGAAGGAGAAAGAAGAAAAAGAAAAGAAGATGCGAGAAATGGCTCAGAAAGCGCGTGAAGAACGAGCTGGTATTCGTCGGGATGCCAAGGCGATGGCGGCTAGCGAAGCGGCTGATGAAGCTTTGGAACGTGATCAGATTCGTCAGGAACGACGACAGGAACGTAGAAGGGATAAAAATATATCGAGAGCTGCGCCGGCAAAACAGTAAGTTATAGATTCCTGATATTCAGCAGTAATCTATAAATATGCCTTGCGCATCCAGATTAAGTGGGTACCTCCCTGGTTTTTAACGCTAAGAGCAGGTCGAGGAGCTTCTCCAGATAAGACTATGTAAATAGCCATGGTCTGAAAATGTCGACAAAATGGATTGGAATGGAAAGTTTCAGAAATTTTTCATTTTAGAGCTCAACTGCGGAGAGACAAGGATCGTGACATCAGTGAAAAAATCGCGTTGGGTTTGCCTGATGCGAAAGTTCGAGCGGACGAGACGCAATTCGATCAGCGGTTGTTCAATCAGTCGAAAGTAAGTGCTTCATTTCTGGCGATGAGTTTTTTTACCCATCCTGCTCGTTCCAGGGGAGGGTCGATTTTTGGCCCTTTAGCTGGGCGGGCTAGGGGGCTTGTTACTTGACCCTACCTTGTCATCGACTATAGTCAAATGGGAATGAATGACGGGCAAGGGTGAGTGCTGGTCGCTTCTCCGCAATGTCGGTGGTTACCCCATGGGGTAACTATACCCAGCCCGTGCCCCTTGAGAGGAACCAGATTTGAGAGCCTCCCGCCCCTTAACGTTTTTCTTCGTTTATCGACCCTGGAGAGATGAAGGGTGAGTCACCCACCGCCAGGCGTGCAAGGCGCAGAAACAACTTCACCAAGTTCTCAGACGGCCGGAGTTGAACCCAGACTGACCAGTTTGCAGCTCTGCCAAGCAAACTGTGACACGCTCCTTTCTCCGCTGCGCCACCGAGGTGGTCTTTGTGACGATGAGCTTGGATACAGAACCTTGACTTGTTGATCGTAGGCTCTTATTTGGGACCTTCCCGCTTGTTCTTACGTAGGTACCGTTGCACTTTTTTTAATATGGTTCTCACCCTTACCCGCCACTTGACGGTACTGAATGAGTCGCCCAGAGTATGCAGGGTCAGCGATGGAGTTACTAAACTTCCATCTTCAGCCGGAACAGAACTGCGGCCTCCCAGTCAGGGTTGCTGGCCCTAGCAATGCGGGACCAACGCCTTGAGCCACCGCGGCTCTCAAACCAGTGGCATGTTGCTAGTCTTAAGTTTAGGTCCAGATGCTGAGAGGGCTAAGGTAATTTGTATTAATGCAAATTTTTCCCCTATTTCTTGATTTGGCTGTTTTTGGCGGCACTTGCTAACTGTAATTCACTCGTTTTTTATAAATCCATAATCTAGGGGTTAGGATAAAATATAGGTTTTTATCAGACTCCAGGCGTACTGGTTTGTTATGAGATCCCAGAGTTAGGGGCCGAGCTTGCACTTGCGTTTTTTAGTGGCTATATTTTTGAATAGAGCTATTCTGAGTTTTAGGGTCTGGACGCGGGTGGTGGTTTGGACGACGAAACTTACGCAGTCTACGATAAGCCGTGGAGGCAAAATGAAGGTGTGGCGCAGTCGATTTATCGCCCTAGTAAAAATTTGGATAAGGATATCTACGGCGATGATCTGGATAAACTGATCAGTACTCAGCGGTAAACCAGTTCCTTTTTGTAGCCATTTCGCCAGTTCATGTTCTACTTCCCTTTTCAGGTTCGTGCCCGATAAGGGCTTTGCAGGGGCCGAAGCTGCATCGAGCTCGGGTAGTCGTCGCGAAGGGCCAGTGCAGTTCGAGAAAGACCCGACGGCTGACGACCCGTTTGGTTTGGGTGAGTTGTTGAAGAGCGCTAAAGAAGGCAGAAAACGTAATGCTGGTGGGGACGGTGGGGATCGAGATAGGGAGAGTGGAAGCAGCAAGAGGAAGAAGTAGAGGATGAGTGTTTGTGTATGGACATGGGGATGGATATCTGCTTTGGTATGGACTCCTGTTTCGTCACATGTTGTAGCTGGTTTTAGCTTAACGTCTAATGTGCTAATGACCTGATCCGTTCTGTATCGATATGGCGCTGGGTGTTGAGTGTTCTATGTGCACGCGACACGCCACAGCCGAGTGCACCCGTTTCACCGTTCCAAGCTGACCATCGTATTCGGTCATTGGGTGTGCAGCAAAGGTCATAAATCATAATTTTACGACTTGCATGGCTGATACACTAGAATAACTCGATGACCATTCGTTGTTGCCCACCCTGTCACTAGTAGCACCGCCTCGTCTTCTTGCCCGTCCAAATCCAAAAATTTGCCTCGCCTTCATTCGATACAGGCTCTGTGTTAGAATGGTAATGATTGGATTGCCCACTGCATTGGCGGCCAATAGACCTAATAGGATAAAGTGTATGGCCAAGTAGGTGCACGTTTGAGGAACCACTTTTAGTGTGTGCATGATGTAGGCGAATCGATACGGGAGACATGTGCATGCCGACCAGATGGTGGTGGTGAAAACGAACGTGATAGTTCTCCATCTTGATGCACGGCTGGAACGAACCCAGTTGGGGTCGTCGGCTCGACGAATTACCCTTCTTTCATACGAGTCCCTGTTTCGAGCGTGTAAGGCCACAGTGGCCACGTAGATACTGATAAGCAGTGATGCGAATGTGGGCAGGACAAAGAAGGCGACAGCGAATGTGATATACAGCCAAATATTGTCTATGGTGTCCACTTGACATCGATCGGCCCACTCGTTGAATGGACCGAATACAAACAGCATAGACCAGCCGATCGAGATAAGCCAACTGATAAGTGATAAGAAAATTGAACGGCGTTTAGTGATGATGAAGTGATAATGCAATGGTTTGTTCATATAAACAAATTTATCACAGTTCAACCACAGCAGATTCAGACTCGATGCCACTGTGGATGTGTGCGTGGTGATGAACAAGATCTTGCACCAGACTGGGTTCAGAGTATACTTGAGGAAGTAGCGGGCGAAACTGATGGGGGAGTGCGCACACGTGAAGAGCAGGTCGGCTAGGCACATGCCCAGGATGAACCATCGGTTGTTGTTGGCTTGGTAATTGCGGATCAGATGGATGGTCAGGTAGAGGGCGAACAGGTTGAGGGGGACACCGAGCAGGCACGCTATCAGTTCCCATACGCCCAGGATACGAATAGAGTAGATGATGAGGCTGAGATCAGGCGACATGATGCAGCGAAGAGATATCGATTTTTAATGACAGGCGTAGATGTCGATGTGGGATCAATTCAGCTAATGAGTGAGCTTAGTCGACCACTTGAATTGCATTTGAGCGCCTAAATCATGAGGAGGTGATTTGATAAATGATAGAACTAGTTCGTGCTTCTGGTCACAACCTGCTATTGCTGATCATTCATAACCACTGATCGGTTTCACTGATAACTGGTATCACCAATCTCACTGAGCAGCGATATGGCTGATAATTAATCCCAATTGCTACTTACATATGTCACTGACTGATAGTCATTAAAATGGCTGAGAAAACTGATGCTGTACCAGATAAGACAATACCACTGATAACCAATCTCACCTGGTACCACTGCCAAGTAGTCTCATTGGGTATTCAACAGACCGAACAAGGGCCATCTATAAAGCCCTCTCCCCCCTCGACCGCAAGCCGACCACTTCTCACTGAACCCCCTCAAGAACGGTAGACCATACCCCCTCCAACGCAGTTTTGTGAAATGTATCTTATGCTTTCTTTAGCCTGAAATAGTGCCGGCTCCTTGGAAATATTTTTTGGTTCATGGAAGAAATCTTGATTTTGTAAAAAACCTCCACAAACTTTCCCCACAACTTCTCCCTATATCTTTAAAAATCTTTTTGGGTTCGGCCCCGTGCCGCCCCAGTTCCCCCACGAGACTTCCAACCCGTTTTGCCTAGCAGCCATGATATGACATGCGAGGCCGTGAGGTAACAAGCTCTGTCGCTAGGCTCCTGTGTGAGTCCCCATTAGGAGCACCCTCGCCAAGGACATCCTGGCCCAGAGGTTGACTTCCTCAGACAATGGCGGGTGCTGTGAACCCTGTCGGTGTTCGACAGCCAAGCGATGTTCGTCCTGTGACACGAGGGCATCCTGTGCCAGCACCAGCGCCCCCAGGATTATAATGGGCGAGAAGGGCGGGTCCGTTTTGACTGGTATTTGAGGACAAGTTTCCTAGTTTTTTACGCGTTGGGCGTCCACCACTCGACAGTACCAGGTGAGTCGCCCAGGTGTGCAAGGCCAGCGACGGACTTACTAAACTGCCGTCGAAGACCGGCTCCCACACTGAGAACGGGCACTTCAACTGCCATGCTAACAATAAGTCTGAACAGAACTGCGGCCTCCCGGTCAGGGTTGCTGGCCCTAAGCAGTGCGGCACCAACGGCAACGCCTTACCCAACTGAACCCATCGCCTCCCAACTTTTCCCTTTTGGATGCCATTCCGATTGGGAATAAAAGTCCAAGGATAGGCCAAGGATTTCACTGCTGAACCGAAATTCCATTGCGGAGAACGGACTACCGAAGAGAAGATAAGACAAAAGGTTTCGAGGCTTGAGCGCGCACTACCGGTGAAGATAATGGGTGTTTTCGTTATTCAAGGCTTCAAACTTTGCTGCGGTCGACCATCGGCCGCCTACCCCTCTCTCTCCCCCAACAGCAGCTGGCCACTTTCTCCTAACCCCCTCCTCGTAGACTGCGGCCGACCTTTATGGACGGCCCATACCAACTGATACTCTATCACGCACAGCCGAGATCACTGAAAACTGATAAGCAATCGCAGCTGCTACCATCATCGCTGATCTCTGATGACCCCTTATTATTGATACCGTTATCACTAACTGTAATTACTGGATACTGATTACTTTTCCAATCACTCAGTCACTACTTATTCATCTTCCCCAATTACTGAATGGACCGAGTTTCACTTACCACCAGTTAATTCCAGATCAAGCAATCTTATCACTATATCAAATCATAGAGTGCTGGGCATATGATAAGGAAGAATCTATGGTTTAAAAGCGTGGGCTGAAACCTCACGCTGGCACGGCTGACCACCAAAATACTACACTGGTTTTGCCAAGTAGCGGCCAAATCATCCTGTTCTGCCATCGATGTAGCGACTGGGCACAAGGAGTATCGCTATCAGTCGTTCCAGGCACTGCCATCCAGGCAGTGCCTGGAACGTATCATCTTTCACATGCTCTTTTGGACAGCGCTAGTTCACTATTGGGTGAAATGCGAGACAGCAGTCAAACGGAGACCAAGTCAACTCAAGTCTGCTACAGCGATAGTTAGTAACTGGCATCCATCAAAAAAGATACCCCTGGCACACAAAAATCTCGCGCTTAGTAATGGTTAGCACTGTCCGAAATCATAGGTCTTGACCAGAAATTAGCTTATCGCTAATTACCAACTGCCTGCCGGGGTGCTTAGCTAACACAATACTGAATCACTGCATAATCACCTGACACCATCCACTTGTCATCATTCTCTTTCAACTTCTCCACTTCGCCTTCTTTCATTCCTGTCACCACATCGGCTTTGAGCGTCCTCAACACAACGAATGGTGTTTTTGGACGAAATTCCCGCACAGCAATATCAAATGGCGTTGTAGGCGGCCAATTCAAATCTCCCACCAATTTTCGATAATTCAAATCGCCTTTGAAAATTACCAATAAACTTTGATCATTGAAATGTTTCCATAAATCTGGTGCCATTTCAGGCATTTGATTAAATGCATATGGCAAAGTCCAGAACATGTGCGATTTGACGAGGAATGTATTGTCGTCCAGACGATTCTGCCATTTCTCACCCAAAGCACGTAAATGGGCCACCCCATTGCCCAGGAGCATTTCCAACGTCCAATAAAAATCACTGCATGTCGTATCACTGACGAACCATGGAAAATTTTTTACGTGGTACACAACTTGTTGACAGATATTGAGGGAAAGTAGAAGTTCGCCTAAGCATAGATCGCTAAATAATTCCATACCAGCATTGTCCAAAACAAAATCGATACGTTTTTTCAGGGGCTCACTCGGCTTTCTACAGCAAAAACATGATCTAGTTATATCACACGGCTGCAGTATTTATCCAAAGTTCTTACTCTTCAAATAACCTTTCCAAAACCAGTGGTAAACTATTGACAACGATCTTGTCCCGATAAGTATCGACTTGCTGCAAGGGCGATGTAGTGTGCTTCAGCTGCTCCCCAACTGATATCGACAGGTCGAACTTGTTGCCCCATAAGGATATCTGGCAGTAAATGTAAAAACGGTATGAGCTGCGCTGGAATGTCAAAGGTACGGGTCACATGATCGATTTGGGATTTGTTGGTTGTGCTGCCACTAGGAAAATATTTGCATGAATTCACGAAAGGCGGGAACCATGTCGAAGGAGAACAAACCAGCTCACTGCAGGTAGACACACGATCGGACCACTGTGCAACCTCGTGCTCTGGCAAGCTAACCAGTCATCGATCTCTCCTAGCTGGAGCGTCAACCCAATGCCCTTTGGGGTGCTGTTTCAACCTCAGGTACATTCCCGGACTCGCCTTGCTCCAGTCGGAGTTTGTCACATTCTTATTGTCAGTGTGCATAATCATACGAGGACTTCTGACAGCGAATTAAAAAATACAAGGACTTTCATCTCTTGTCCATACTTATGCCTGTATTGTTTACATAGTCTTAAATCCTGCAGTATTTTAGACCCCTGTACCCGCGTACCCACGCAGCAGCGTTCGATTCCGATCCCAGTCGTGATTGCCCTCCCGAACCCGATCCTTCTAAAAAGTGGTTGATATTCGGGGCTGAATCATGCGGAGATAAAATGTTTTTATTTGTAACAGGGAACAGGACGGGCGTACGGGAAACAAGCTGTAGGAGCTAGAATGGCATGATCGAATAAAGCTGCATCCACAAGCTGCTTTTTCTGAAATACAATCTGCGCGCCGTTGAATACTGTGTAACAAACTGCATTTGCCATTGCCTGTCCAGTCACTGCTGTAGTGCAGATGGTGGACCACCAGCGAAAGCTGACGACATTCTCACTGACACTGAGTTCTTTTTGAGTCGAAGCCCGTTTTTGTTTCTAGCCTGTTAGCAGTCAAACCTTCTAAGCAGGCTGTGCGGGGACCGGCACACACAGCAGCGCCCCTCTGCGATTCCGTCGAGATACCTGCTGGGGGTTATTGGAGAGGGAAGAACTGGAGGAGCAACTTGCGGGGTTTCTGATGAATGGGTACTCCCCCACCCCGGGGTCTTACTCTACCTGCAACAGTCGCTCGATTGTATCGCATTTAGTTTCCTCGGAGACCTTATGGCAATCGCCCAACAACGAGTTAACATGTTCGGCCAATACGGTCATAGGTTCCAAAGCACCAACAAATGCTTGTTCTTTTTGAAACATAAATGGATCCCAGTCGTGTAAGAATCGACTACAAGGTGCAAAATGCGAGATCATATCACTGGGTTTAGTTAGCGAGAGGATGCTCACCTGCATTCGAATGTTTCTTGAATTTTTCGATAAAAATAGCACTCGACATCTAGCCAAGATGATTTGAACCAGGAGGGTGTTTGACCAGCCTGTCACACATCAATGACAGAAATATAAATATCAGGCGATAACACTGCGTTGATAGGTGTGATCACTAGAAAAATGTAGCAGCGCCGCATACACTGTGTGTCAGGTGCCAGGGAGAGATCACACGACCCACAGCTGATTTGATTGTGGTTTTTATTAACGATCTGATCGTGAGCGAGGCCTACGGGCAGTCGAGACTATTACAGGACATGCATGATTCTACTGCGCCCTGAATGCAGTACTAATCATTACCAGATCATTCCTGGCACGATTACATGGCTTCTATTAGCTCGCAAGAACAATATCATCGGCGACAATGGGTGAGTCAGACAGAGACCAGTCTGGGGGAATAAACAGTACCAGCACTAGGCGATGGGAATTTTTCAGGAGGCTCTGGGAGACGCTCGCCAAAGGGGTCAGTCATCCATCATGAAGTTCGGCTTCTCCTACGTTCAAAACGGACACAGGTCACTGCGGGGATGTTGTGGCTAAGATCCCCAACTACAATATTATGCCACTGGATTCGCATGAATTCATTGGTTACTCACGGCCTTTTCCAGCTTCTCCAAATGCGCGTTCCAAATTGCAGCATCCGGCTTTTGACTAGTGATGGGTGTGAGGGGCTTGTCCGTGGTCAATCGATAGCGAAGTTCAGACAGGTGATGGATGATGGATTTCAAATCTTCGCTGCCTTCCTGCGATGGAAATAAGATGGGACTGGTGGTGAATCCAATTGTGGCTGAGGTGTACTTGCGATTAGTGGTGTACATATGTACTTGGTGGGCTTTGATCACCATACAGGGGTTATAGCACTGGGTTTAACCCGCCACACACCCCACCTTCCATCCCTAAACCATTTGACCGCCCACCACCAGCAGACATCTGGGACCTCTCAGTATGTTTGTTTTCTTACCTGCGCCCCTAAAGATTTTTGCGCTTCCATAAAGTGCCAAAACTTTTCTTTGGTCCCCTCTTCTACATAGACAAGTTCCAGCATCTCAACTAGCTTGCGTGTAATGCTGTATACTGTATTAACACCAATTGGCCACTCTTCTTACCTCGCCATGCGAAGCCAATATATCATGTTTATGACGATAAGTCGTATCAATCGTCTTGGTCAGAATGACTGGTAAACGATCCTTGACCGTTTTATAAGCGAACGAGCTGAAATTACAGCTACAAATTTACCTAGGATTTCAAAAACTTTGGACTGCTTGCTTACTTTTTGAAAACGGCTGACAATGCTGGAGGAGACGCTGTAGTGCCCATTGTAGTCAGGAAAACAAAACAGTGTAAAGTGGAATTCCTAAATTCCTACCTCGCACTTTGACGTGGACAGGCCATATCAAAGAACAGATAACGATGAGACGACGGATCTAGGTGGAAGTTGGCTATCGCCCAAGTCGCGGTCAATGCAGACAACACCTACAATGGCCACTACTCATTACCCGTTCAATTATCACTTGAAAGTGCTCGAGAAAGGACACAAGTAGATTATTTAAGGCGCAATTATAGTCGACAAAATTTCTACTCCTACCCCTAGGGCCGGTGTAATAGCATACGCTTAAGTATATGGCCATTACACCTACCCTAGGGGTAGGAGTAGAAATTTTGTCGGCTATAAATCCGCCTTTACAGATGTGCTCAGCCACGAAATTTGCATCAGGTGAGAAATACGTGGAAAAAGTATGCGCGTAATTTAAAAACCTGCTGTTTTGATACAAAAAATCTTTATTCAAATCCATGGCCAGAGTCGACCGTACCGACTTTTTTGACCGTACCCGTACCTGGGGCCTGGTAGGCCGTACCGTACCGGCCTCGCCGCACCATATTGCACCGTACCGTTCTAATAAAAAACTCCATCTTGGCAGCTCCATCTTGAAGCATGGATAAGAGCCTAAAATCCTTGACTTTGACCCACTCCTTTGATATCGCAGATTACCAGAAATCCCTTGGCTCTACCATGCAACTGTACCTATAGGCTCAAAGATCCTTCCAGGGTCCTTCAACTCATGACCTACATCTCCAATGATATGAGACCGTGGTATAAATCTGTGCCGCGACCATGCTCATACTGTAGTAGATCCAGAAGCCTTCTGTTTTGATGTCTTCCGCAAAGATTCCGACAAAATTTTTGAACTAAGATTAATGAAAGAACATTTCAGAAAACATCTGTTTAAATTTGATCAACATTGGGCTTCCTAACCAGAGCTTCGAAAAATTGAAGGCAAGGAATTTAGTCTTTTATGTACGAAACCATAGCATGGCAGGCACCTCAAATTCAGCAACAGCGACTATATGAATGACCACATTTCTGTTCAAGAAAGCTGCATTTTTAGCAGCACTTGGTAGAATTACGCACAAAATATTATAAAACTTGGTACAGCCGTACCGGCCTATTTTCATTGCCGCACCCGTACCGTACTGAGCCACCCCCGGTACGGCGGTGCGGTGGTACGGTCGATCCTGGCCATGGGGCGCGGTAGCGTCCCCCATGTTGTACATGTGCCTAACCAACAACGATATCTCAACAGCCTGATGTCACGGCAATGAAATTTCGTTTCTTGGGTAATGTTTCACCACAGCTTTAGCAATGCTAAAAGCAATGTTTCTCGCTAAAAGCAACGTATCTGTGTTTCACCAAAAATCACACAGATATTATCCATTGCTGGAAAAGCATTGCTAATCGCTTTTTGGTGAAACAGTCCCTTGGTGTAACTTTACACTAGCTTAAGTTCCACCGAAGGAATTTCCAAAATCTTTTCCGTTCAGGCTCCACTCATACTAGAGGTGCGAGGGCGAAAATCCCAACCAGGCTTCCCAGGAAAAATTCTGCAGGATATGACTTGGTCGCTTGTAGAGGATAAAGGGACAGAAGATTCATGGAAACTCTCTTTTTAACTCAACATGTACACTGACACTGTATTCTGAAAACTGACACCGTATCCTGCGTAGGTTTTATAATGGCGGGAAGTTCAAAATGTGGGACTCAGCACTCCCTGAGCATTTTGAAAACTGTCTCTACACAAGAATGACAATGACAATTATGTATACTTAAAGAATAAAAAACCCGGTCGCCCTCGCACCCCTAGTATGAGTAGAGCCGGAACGGAAAAAGATTTTGGAAATTCCTCTGGCAGAACTTAATCTAGTGTGAAGTTTTCACCAAGAAACGAAATTCAATTGCCATATGACATCAGGCTGTTGAGATATCGTTGTAGCCTGGACCAGCCAGCTCCAAAGGCGCTTAACCCACGTGTACGACTGTACCTTTCCCAGTTTCATTTCATGAATTTTTTGCGAATCTTGCAATACAGCTAGGGCGATTGTATCTTCATATACAATTGACCAAAAAAGTGTTGCTGTCTAACATTTCAAAACTTTCAGGGCCTCCAGTACATTTAGCTACTGTAAATCTAGCTTTGTGGCCTCCGCTGACCAGAAGTATATACTGTAAATACTCGAAGGCACTCAGTGAACTATCCCGCAAAGCATAATGGTTTAGGAAGGTTTAGGAGGTGATAGATTTATAAGTCGCGGAGTCTATTTTGTCCTTAAGACTTACTTTTACTGTGAATACTGCATGATGTCCCATGTCATGTCTTCTCGTTAGTGCAAGATTCCGTAGCACAAAAGATCATACTGCATCTGGAGTAAGGGAGTATCCTACACCTTCAATTGTGTTCAAATGTTAATCAGTATAATTCCTATATTTACTCTAATTAGGAGACAGTAGGGCGCTGGTCGCGTGTTTGCATCCTAATAATCGCTTGTTTGACAGCACAGCCGGCGGCCATCATTTTCCAGGTGAACGAATATAAACCATCATTTCCCACATCCGCCTTCTTTCCTTGTGCGCATGCACTAACCCGCTACTGGTCTTTTTCCTCGTCTCTACTCGAGACAACCCTTGTGTTTGCATCCCGTTCGCCTTTTTGACGATGGCGAGGTGCCTATTGTGAACGGACGAGGCCAGGCATACACTTGCCGAGATTACTGGACCGTAATCGGCTTTTTTGTCGTGTCTATTACCGCATTATGCGTTGCCTCGTTGGATGACAAATGTTGGCCGAGGCTATGGACAATGGGACAATGAACTACCACCTCGCTGTCGTGCTTTATTGCCATAAACCGCTGGTGGTGGGCTCAGCGGTATGCAGTAGCTAGACTGAACGACTTCTGTTTTCTGCTCGTTGGTGGTCAAAGTGGTTGGCTTTGTGACCACGAAGCCTTCTCGCGTTTCCAGCGATAGTAACCCTCGAATCTTTGATCTTCGCGAGACTCCGATGCGCGCATTCATACTTGCCATCTGGCCACTAATGCACATGACCATTGGCTACCTTGTCCATCTAGCACACGTCTTATTTCTCAATCCATGTAATCTTTAGTGTAAATAAGATTTTCTTGTGCCTCGGCTGCACGCCTATAAGCAAGGATTACAGTTTCGATGCTCTAATCTGTGCCTGGGGAGACAACATGGGCCTCCTCGCCGTAGTGACCAGCGGCTATTAGTAGTGACTGAAATGCTAGACGTTGGGGCGCGCGGTGGCATAGGAGCTAGCTCTGCTCCCACCTATGCGATTTCCTCAGTGACCTTTTCTATGGACCCGTCCTCTGGTTGGTCAAGTATGGCTAATGTAATATGATGACTCATACTAGCTATTGTCACCTCCAGAGTATGTTTTTTTTAAGTTCGCGTGTTATTGGCTACCACCTACCAGCCTCGGCTCATAATCAATACCTGTTGGCGGACGCACCATTTCTCTCCATTCTTATTAATGCATAAGCATAATGCACTCAATGACTGCATTAGGCTGTAGGTGGTTTATTTACTGGTTGCTGTATGTTTTTGGTGTTCACCATCGGGCAGGCTGTTGAAAAATCAAAATAGTCGGGCAGTAATTCCCGATTTCAGCTTGGTGTAAGGGGGCTCGTGTAGTTTCTCCTTTTCGAAATTTCAAGGCTCTGGGGCTTCCTAGCTACAGAAAGACAGCAGGATCAGTGAGATAATGGGATTGGATATTTCTAATTCTTCTCTTCTTCTAGAAGCTTTCACAAGATTTCGCAATCTCATGAACCAGCCTAAAAAGGAAAATCCATTTCCTTTTCCTTTTTTGTATCAAAAAAGACCATCGGTTTCCTTTTACGCGCTATTCCCTTCCCCCTGGCCCGACCGTTCTACGCACGGAACTAATCAACATTTCAATCGACAACGGGTCCTTTGTCTCTGTCAGCTTAGTCCATTTAGTCGTTCTCATACATTCGGGCCACTGGTGACTGAGCCCTCATTAGGTTTTCCGCCGCATCCTCTCGTCCTCGCTCGACATCGGTGAGATCGTAAATTATGGGCTCAGGCACATCAGCTGGTGTAACCAGTTCATAAATCATTCGTTCACCAGCCTCCAATGGCCGAGTTGGTAGGAGTTGTCAGCATGGGGAAAGAAAGACCCTCTTCTATTTCTATTATGCACCCACGGTTTAGGCTGGCAAACGTTTTTCATTACTTGGGTTGAAGTGTACTTTTTTAGGTGTCTAGCCGAGATGTGAAGGTGCCTGGCAAAGAGGACAAATTGAGAATGAAAGGGAGAGGATTCGGAAGAGTGATGATGGTAAGTGTGGAGTGCCGCACTCCGCACTTACCACCACCCATCGCCTACCCTACCGCGCCATGCTCCCAATCCGAGTCGGTGAGAACCTACTTCGGCGTTACAGAGGGTTTTTGAACCTCGACTAGGGTTTCGGGATGAAAAGGACTGCTCGCCGAGGTGGATCTAATTCATTCTCGTGTTTTGGCTCTGGCATATGGTTGTTTACTGGGGAACATATTTTCACATCTATCACTTTTTTCATTTTGTATTGGCTTCATTTTTCACATCCCATGTCAGCATCCCCAACGAACATCTGTTGTTTCTCTTCGCAAAACATCACCTTGCGAAAATTCTCCTGTTCTCTAGTCGCAATACAACTTTTTATTAATTCCTCCTCAAGAATTTGACATCTTTCAAATGGTTTTATTTCTGAAACCATTCTCAAGCTGGGAGAAGCTCCGTCGGGCTCTCCTTTTACCAGTGTCACGCGAAACTAATCACCTTGTCGCTCTCACGATCAGACAGCGCGTCGATGGAATGCGTCCATCGGCAAATATCATCAGTATGGAGACAGCCGCACTCGAAAACAACTCCTCTTAACAGCGAGCCCACCGAGGGCTCTTAGTTCCAGGGATCTTCTGTTGGCTGCTGCCATGGAGTTATTGATACAATCTGGTCAATTTGTAAGTTTGACCGGCTGCGTGTTTTTACCGACCTGGGGGGGGGCAGATAGTTCTGTAGGAATATTTATGAGCTACTGCCAAATTGCCGATGAGCAGGGCACAACCGGGACAGACGGCATTTTATAATGTTTATCCTACACCAGCTAGCTGGAGTGTTTTTCAGCCCACCAAGTTTTTTGTATTACTCAAGTATCCAATTTCTCGTTTTTCAACAAAAAAATTTCACTTTGTTTTCTCAGCTGTCGACCAATCCTTGTCTGGTTTCTCAATTTTCCTTTTTATAACCTAAGCATACCCCGTCTAGCTAGACCCCAATCAATGGCTGTCCCCTGATGGGCTGGTCCCTTATTCGAAAAGTATCTTATTCACAGTTAGCTTTTTTGCTCGCACGATTAGGTTGCGGGCGAAAAGCGTGACTAGGAATTAGACCAAGCACGAACGAGTGCCTTTCGTGTTCACGTTCCAGAAAGTGGTTTTTCAATTTGCAGGCCCAGCAGCAGCGAGCTTGCCAGCGAGGACAGTGGCTCTTCGCGGGCCCTTTAGGGACATTGTATAATCTCGTGTCGTTACGTGCGCACCACACGTGCCCGCCTTCATTTATTTGTCGGACCAAATACGGACAAGCATCTCCTCGCATGCTAGTCGCTTTTCGGGCTTGTCATCAGCTGAGGGGTATGTTCAAAGCAAGGTGACAATTTGAGCTGATTCGCTTAATCGACTCGAGATCTCGCTTTACTCGAGCTAGCTGCTTAGCCCTAGTTAGCCTCGGCATACGCGCACACTGAAATTATCCGCTCGTGTTTACGGCTCGAAAAATTGGTCGTGATTGCGCGCTACAGGAAATGAAATTCGAGCTGATCACAATTGCAGAGTGGCTGTTTCATGTTTGTGGAGACCGCGGTTTGATTCGTGTAGCTTAGGAAGTATACGCGGGGAGGACTGGTGAGTTGAATACGGCTAGAGTACCTACATCACGATATAAATTTTTCTTAGTACGTGGCTGTTTTTGAGGGGAAAATATTGCATCTAGAGGGTTCAAGCCTCTCACGCTCCAGTGAGTCTTCGAGTTGCTCAAGATCGCTATGACTTATGTTTCGATCTGTTTTGCAGACTTTTTCAGCCAACTGCTTCTTTTAGGTTCCAAACCTCGCATACGCCTCTACAAACCATGACTGCTTCTGATCTCAATTCTCCAATCAACTTGGACCTCCCAACGCCTTCTGCTCTCCTAATGGACGACAACGCATCACACTCGCCTTGCGATTGCCTGCGTTCACCACCTGACTTTCACATGCCACCTCCCCCCTACTTACCGATGGCCGGTATTAGTGATCAGGAACTGACAAATATATTCGCCTCTGATCCTCTACTTCACTCGTGTCCATCGAATTCTTTCCAATCGATGCTCGGTGCTGGCGAGAGTTTGACAGTTCCAGCATGGTTAAATGACGCCAGTATCGGTGTGACAAAGTATCAAACAGATGGCGGTTTTCACGATCGTAATACTTCGATGACTGTGTTTGGAATTGTGATGGGTGTCGCCGCAGTATTATTGATTTTCGCGGTTGTACTAGTCGTTTATTATTGCCAAAGGTAAGCTATTTGAAACGGTTCTTTCGTGTAACGTTCGATAAAACGTGAGTACCTAAAACTTTTTCCGGGGTCTTTTGTGTCGCTGTATGTGCATAAACCTTTCTTAAATAATTCTGCTGTTGGTAGCAGACCGCTTTACCTGCGTGTCATATAAATTTTGGCGGGAATTCAAGTTTGTTTCCCACCAGTTTGTCATTTTCCTGGTTTTATCATCACATATAACTGGGTTTTTGTGCCTAGATATTCAAACAGACACCATTCGCCAGTGTGCCAGAAAATGATTTTATTTTTAGGAAGAGGTCTCAATCATCAGCTCAGCTGTCATGTTTGCGTATATTGGGCAGACGATCAAGCAGCAAATTTGGAGGAGTTACCTTCAGAAATAGGCATTCTCAAGTGCCGACATCGTCGTTGAAGCTGAACGCGGACTGTGAACTGTATGCCCCGAAGGATATTAGGAAAGACAAGGATGGGAACGATGATGTTGGCATCCCTGTTGGCGCAGATTGGACTTTCCGAAAGGCGAAGAAATCTGGTGATCTTAGTCACAAAGTAATTTGGGATAGAAACACTTAATTGCCAAGCAGCCCTTTTTCTTTCCTAACTTCATATACAGGATGGTTGGGCTTCTTGAGGGTAGGATAGAGAAAATCAGCGCGTACTATATCAGCAAAACCACTGACTCGAACCATTGACATTAGATGAGTTTGAGCTCACAAATCTGCTTAGAATGTAAGGTGCAGAATCAATGACCAGAAAACTTGAACAGTAGGTTTTTTCATTTTTAGCCAAACCGCTGTGAACATGAGCAATCAAAGGAAACTGCCATTTACGACGTGCCGCATGCTCTGCCCAAACCACCGATCATTACTGTCACCTTTCCGGACACTGTTCAGTCCTCGACCTCCTTTATTGCCCCTCGACGACTGCAACCTCCCTTTGCTTCTTATGACAATCATAATCCGGTTTACGAAGAGATTTCTTTGCACAGCGACTGCGACCCATCAAAATTTGCTGATCTGCATATCTATTCAGAATGCAATGGTCTCGAGTCTGGGTCTGGTAGCGAAGATGGCTCCGCCAGGAATCACAACTATATTGCTTACTGCAACGCATGCGCTGGCAATGGACGAAAGCAGGATCAGTGCACGCATGTAGAAGGACATGGAAACATGACCATAAATGGGGAGGCCAATGGTAAGGAGAAAAAGATCGTGACGCCCAGAAAATTGGAGACGATGATATCACCAAAGCGATATAAAAAATATTATACCAACGGGTCCTTGGCAGTTTCGCTTGCTGAAGGATTCGAGATAAATACTCAGCATTCGGCGTTTGTTTAGGGCGTGATATGCCTGTGTTGTGTGCGCTAGCTTGAATCGATTAGAGCCATTGTATTTTGTGGAAAAAATATTACAAGCCAAATTTCTTATGATCGAAAGCTTATTGTAACCAACTCGACAAGTACCTGGTTTTGAGATGGTGAAGCAGGACTCGCTAAGCCACTTTGAAAATACCACGAGCTTAGTGAGGCAGACAGGTGCAGCATATTGCCCATTGACCGGCCGCGGTGGTGCAGGGCGGTTCGGCATTCGTCTCTCCGTATTGCTGTCACACATATCACATATCGTTCGATCCCCGGTGATGGAGGTCGGTTTGTGAACCATAAACCCTCGCCGACCTTGCACACCAGGCCAAGGGTGACTCACCCAGTACTGTCGAGGTGCTTACAGCGGACTGGAGGGACAGAAGCCGAACGAGCAGACAGTCTCGGCTGTCCAACACCCGCCATCGTCTGAGTGTCAGTATCCAGTCGAGGTGCTTCGAGTGGAGACACGCAGAGGGACTCTGCTGTGCGCGCTGGTCCTCGCACAGCCTTGCTTACAAGGGTTTGGCTGCTGGCTGGCTATAGGCTAAAAAGAACTTCGACCAAAAAAATATTGCCCCATGAAATGCAAGGTCTTTTACAAAGGAAACAGAAATCGGAAACTGCTTTAGATAACCGAGTCAGAAACTTCAAATCAAAGAAAATGTGTTATAAATTCTCTCTAACCACAGGCTAGCACCACGAGTCAGAGTAAGTACCCTGATTGCTGTCTACTGTATGTAGAGCACTGTCATCGCATGAATCCCTGAGCCCTGAGCACGCTACAGTGGCCTACCGCCAAGCAGTAATAGCGAGCACCAAGGCGCACCTCTGTGGAATTGTGCACTACGAATGTACTTATCTGAACTTGATTGTTCAATCCATTAGACGTAATCCTTGCGAAGCTGATATATCCTGACCTTCTGATACGTCATACGTGGTATAGAGTTTGCATTTGGATTTTTCTTCCAAGTCGTGTACCCACCGATCCAGTTCTTCTTTGCTGCTGCACTTGAGATAGATAATAGCCTTGAAATGGTTCGGATTTCCAGCGATCTTTTTCTCAACGATCTTATATTCGTATTCGTAATTGTCTGGTAACATATTCTTCATGTTCCGATAAAAATCTATGAAACAGCTGCTCGAATATCCATCCAACGATCCAACGGGGGGCGGCACTTCTGCTGTTTGGTCCCCAACATGGGTTAGCTTAGGCTGGTATCAGGCTTAGGCTTAGGCTTAGGCAGGCATATGACTTAGGCTTAGACTGATACTAGGCCTAGGCTTAGGCTTAGGCTCAGTCTGGTATAAAACTTAAGCTAAGGCTAATATCAGGCTTCAGCCAGCCTTATACTAGACTTTGTCTGGGGACCAAACGGCAAAAGCGCCCAACGGGGAAGTGCCACAGAAAGCCAGTGCCATAAACATACCGCTTCTAGCAGACAGCGTATTGAGCAAGACCTAAGTAGCCAAGTTGTGGACATTTGTTAGTCCATAGTGCTTTCTGCCCAGCACTACCCACTGACTGACGTGGCCAGCTAAAGGCAAACATCTGTTTGCTACGAAACGTGAACTATATCTATGATGGACTTCAGGTTTTATGGAATCTGCGTCAACTGCAAACATTTGGCACAGATGACCTAAAAAACATAGATGCGGCCACCTGGATGCCTGCGATTGTTGGACAAAACATGCAGTGCTGAACAAAATATACTATGCAAAACATGCTGGATCATTTTTTGCTGAGTTAAAAACCAAACAAAATACCTATTTAGCGTAAGTATTAAATCAGAACAGGTACGCTGTAGCGATGCAGCATTAGGCAGTGGTTGGGTTTCTACAGTATGTCTGACTGCAGCTACTGATCTACAGTAAATAAAGTCTGCAGGCATGATCAGTATCTGTGTTTCTGAACATCCTCGACGCACTGTCTACAGCATTAGATAGGTACTACGTACGTGTGTATTACATGTGTAGCAGAGGTATAGTTTAGACAAAGGTCAAGCGACAAGCTTTTTGGCACTTTCTGGCAAAACCCGAGTTCATGTTCCGCTAATAGCAGCTGAAGAGACCGCACACTGAAGAGACAGACACGTCGTAGCTATTGTAAGACCCTAGTCTCACAACAAGTCGATCAATCAGCGTAGTTTACTCGACCGCACCGTACGAGGCACATAGATGAGACTGACTTGAACACCGATACAACGTTAACACTGCAACTCACGAACCAATGGGTAACAAACGAGTCAGCATGATTTGCACCCGATATTTACTTAGGCCTAATATGCAAAGGTTGCAGGAATGCACCAGACACAGGTATCATTATCATGGCGCACAAACTACAGTAGATCTTATGCCATAGACGACATAAGATATGACATCGATATGTGACATCTAGATCTTATGTCTTATATACACGGAGAGAGAGACGATGAAACAGTTGCTTAGTGCTCACAGTCAGAGATTTCCCTTTACAAGACGAGAAGACTGCGTATCTTGCAGCCTTTTGCACAAAGCCGCCATCGGGTACTCAGGCCAACCAAAAAATTTACAGTGGACTCCAAACATTTTGGTTTCTTGATCCTAAATCATATGAAGTCGACCGAGATAGAAAATGTCTTCCAGAGTCTCTGTACTGAACAGTACAGTAGGTAGCAACTTCGACTGGTTTCCGACGTCTCGGCCGCTGCTGATGTGATTGAGCGCTGTTCCTTCTGTTAATAAGATGCTCAGTGCTAAAGTCATTGTCAAGTACTCATTGCTCAGACTCCAAATTGTTATACGGAAATTTACCCTGAAATTTTCAATACTCGCATATTTTGGGCAAATGACATCTCTTCTTATTTTTTTGGACTCCGCTCACTTGAGTGCCGTCTGCTTTGCGTTGGCGGACCAGCCAACCGTGTTTTCGGTCAGTTAAATGTCGGGGATCGACTGATCGCAAAAACAACGTGTTATCTCATAATTTAGATATTATTTGCTACACTGGATCTCTGAAATCCATCTTGCTGATGGAAACTCCCAGCTTTCGCCCATTTTTGCGAAGCGGCAAAGTGATTTGTGATGGCAGAGTTATTTACTGCAGGCTCTCACTTTCACTGCGACCCTGGCTTACGAGTATTGGTCTATCATCATCACACTTGGCCTGGCGTGCACGGGACCGTCTTCTTATCGCTAGCTCGCGTTCGCAGCACCCAGTAACCCCCACTGTCTACACTATGTATTCTGATTCCTCCGTGTACAAAATAACGAAAGTCTGTTTGCTGTAGAAAATCAGAAGTTCAAGTCAGTCACAAATTCAGTGGCTGTGCAAGACATGATTGGAACTGACGTCGCAGATACGTTACTAGCATCCTGCGGCTTGACTCGTGACCAATGCACGGCATTCGCGAGAGCGAGGATCAATGGAGTGGTCGTACATTCGATAGCGTACAGGACAAAACGAAGCACGTGCATCTAAGCGGTACATTGGCCATTTTTGTGACCCGAATGGGCCACTGCCAGGAGAAATCAGCCAGTTCATTGTCGCTGGCGGGATAGCCTTGCGAAAATGCGAATTCATGATGTATTGTCTGACAATATCAAAAAAGATTCTCAGCCATCGATTGCAATTTTGAAGAAACTCTGGAATAATCGTCGCTATGGCTCTTATTTTAAACGTGTAACGCTGACTCAACCAACTCGTCTCATAGACTTGGCGTGTTTCGAATGTATTTGTATGCTTATCCCATGCGGCTATGTGGCGTACTTGACTGATATTGCTCATAGTTATGAGCATAATTAAATTAGACGATGGGATGGTAGAACATTGCTGAATCTGAAGTATAGCGGGTAACAATTTTCGAAGAGCGGAGCTAGATTTTAAGGTTGTCAAAATAAGGTTTGCTAATATCGCTTTTTAGGCAGCAAGCTTTCTTCAGCGGAGCTATAAGATTTCTTATCGAACTTAAGACATTCTTATGAATCCATAAATGGTGATAGGCCTTACAAGAATTTTTGTAACTCTTATAAATGTCTTATGAGTCGTAGGTGGACTCACGAAAAACAGGCTCTCGTATGTTTTCTTATGGGTCTTCTCAGGTAATCATAAGAGCTGTCAACGTGGGTTTTTGGTGCTAGCATTCGCCTGTCATCTAATCGTAAGACTCTCTGACTGCCTCTGCCATGGATACCTTGTTGCTGTCATGCTGTATCGCTTGAGAGCATATTGAATTCGCTCCTTAAACAGTGACAGTACAGATATCGTCCATGGTTCTTCGAGATGATCAGATGTTCTGTTCACAAAGTCTCATTTCACTCCACTTCTCACAGTTGGAAGTGAAGTTGTCCTTCTAAACTACACATGAAGGTACGCTTCTTGAAGGGAATTGAATTCTGAGCCAAAACATCTGTTTTCTACGAACATTATAAACATAAGGTGAAAAATTTATAAAAAAGGCAAACGCAATAAAATTGCGAGCCTGACAGCAATATGGAAGATGCCAGGAGGAAGTTGTCAGCCCCCTAACTTCAGGCCTTACTCAAACGCACCCCGACAAATTGCATTCCTAATGTCCAGCTACACCTACCAGCGTTTCTAAAACGAGCAAGTCTTTTTTTGGAAAAAGTATTCATCACCAAGTGAAAGTTCGCTGCGGGAAATTGAGCTTGTTACGATAATCAAAGGATATTTCATAAATGTCTCGACGTTGTGGGCAGCAATTATTTTCAGTGTCACACAAAATTATGGCATTCCCTGCAGTGAGAAGAAAAAATCACAGCATAAAGCACACTGAACAATATTGTCCAGGGGGTCTTTCTTATCCTGCTAGATAAACGGGATGATCCGTCATCGTGCTCTGTATTGATTTTCTGAAGGATTACTATTCGTCGAAGGACATATGAGCATTTCAATTCCTCGTAAGTAGCCACCCAATACATTAGCGATTTCAAGTCGAATCACGCTTTACTCAAAAATTCTTACTGACACGGCTCGACAAAAAAGGACTTGTGGAACAGGGCGATCCTTCATTTCCCATACTTGAGCTTCCTATGAAGCCCGAGTTGGTGAGCTCGGAAATGAGCCGAGGATAGGAATTGCAGATAAATGCTGTTGACGTATAATCGAATAGGAAACGCGTTCCGTTGAAGAGCACCATAAACAGGTTGCTATTAGGAAGACCTTGACACCCACACGAACGGCCAAGTCTCTCATCGCTAGCTCACCCGTAGAGCGAGGGCGTTTGTTTCATGGTCGCTGAGACTAGTCTCTTGCCGCACTGGATTAGCGCCCGCTAGCAACCGTCCGCCAGTCATGGTCATCAAACACATATTCTGCATATGGATTATGGTTATCCTCGCGTGCTACATCGTGTACGGGCAACAAGGTCTGGCCAACTTCGAGGTACTGTTGGTGTTGGTGCTGTAAATTTGTTTGCCTGATACTGTATATTCAGCTGTTTGACGATTTTGACACAGTTAATTCCTGTCTATGGTTTGGCATGCCAACTACGCAGCTCAATCAACTTTAGATGACTGGCTTGATTTTTTCGAGCCAGTCTCTGATCTTTTGTGTTCATGATATCAATTGCACAAAATGCGTTTGTAAAACCCGATTATAAGTCAAATTTATTTTTGATCTAAATTATAGGAAGGACCGATTCACAAATGGACAGGCTCTAACCCGTACTACTATGTCGCAACACGAGACGGTACCATACGCCGATCCTTAAGCGGGTTATCACCTTGGCGGCAAATCCTGGCCAAGAAATGGAATCAGTCTGGCTCCGCTTTGGATAGGTTTAAGATAATAGTGCACGGAGCAAGGGGCAAATAACCTTAGTTTATGGAAACTACTTCAATTCTGGTGATAATACAGGATGCTGCCCTTGCCAAAAAATGGTTGGGTACAGGCATTGTTATCTAATAAATGAATGACTGGAATGAATCATCAAGGATTTCGTGATATCTGCGCTGACTTTCTGCCGAACACGTTCATGCTTTAGTAGCCTGCTTTTTAAAATTTTTAGAGCGTCTACAGTATAGTTTGAGGAAATTTTTAAATACAGACATGTTCTGGAGGTCCTTTTTTGTGTCGAATACTCGCACTCGCATCACGCTCCAATTTCATCCTATACCTTTATTAGGTGATCTTTCAATCTATTGGTCATTTAGCTGGCACAAAATGCCAGAATACCCACAGTATAGATCTGTCAAAGCATGGTCGGACCTATTCCTGGGAAGAAGATAAAAACCCGAGCCGCATACCAATTCACCAATTCTGGGCTTCAATGTGGCACATGGTCTCGCTCTTCCAGAGGTAATCAAGGTGCAGGACGATATCAAATGCGGTCTTGGTTCCCGATCTTTGACTTTGACAGAGTGAACAGTCGTTAAATGAGGCCTCCAAGTCATGTGTCTCTGTTTCTATGCTCGAGGAGTGCGAGTCGTCGCGGCACTGCTTACGAAGACAACGACGTTGCTCGCTTGCAAGGCTGAACATGACCCTTGCTTCTTACAAAACGAATCAATATAAATCAATAAATGAATCCCGCTGTTCGCGCACATCAGTCATTAAAACTATTTTGGTATAAATTCCGCAGAATCCTCGCTTGTTACCATGGAGCTCATGGAGGAAGGAGATGGCCATGAAGATGACAGGAGATTGGATTTCAAAGTGATCTGACCAAGGATATCCGAAAAAGGGGGGCTTGTACGGCTTCGAACAGGTGGAGCCAGAGCACCTAAGTGGTGTGAGATTTGAGAGACCGAAGTCTCCAGGACTCTTATAGCAAGCAGCAAAGCTTTTCTTACGACTGCGGCTGCGCCCGAAACAACCAGAGGGGCTGACCCAAGTCAGGGGATAGTATCGATCTTCCGACAGCCCAGGAAGGTCCACGGTACACCTGTACAAGAGTACCTGCTGTTACTAACGTAAGCCTCTGTAGTGGTATGAAGGCCTAATGATAAGTGCAGTAAATACTCTGCTGCTTTTTTCAAATTTGTCCAAGGCGGGGGATTTATTTGATGGGGAAACTATTTCAGGGGAAAATGTGCAGTAAGTTCTCCTGAATATTGCGAATCCTCACTAGACAGCAGGTACTGTAAGATTTCAATGGGGTATCTGAGGGGGCCTAAACTGCAGGATCTCAAATACTTTTCACACTGTCCTTTCGAGAATACGGCCGCAGGTCTAGCATGTATGCTCCTGAAAAAAGGCATACAATAACCACTACATACAGTCTGTACAAAGTGAAAAGTAGAAGCACTATCATGGTGGAAACGAGCACAATCAATATTGACGAAGAAGATAAGGTAATGAGCTATGATTATTTCTGATATTTTCCTGCGTCGGGTCTAAAATATTGGCGTACATAGAGAATTTCTTTAAAAATCTGTTATCACAGGATGAGAAGGTTTGCCCAGCCACCGTATTCGAGCCAAATGCAAGACGAGACTAGGTTGGCTGAGGCCCACTCGGCTGCGTGGCTTTGTGGCCGGGCTAAACAGGCAACTGGTGTGCCTGTTGATAATAGTACTTCTTATACTGTAAACTTGAATAGTGTAAGGTACACCTACTTGAGGCCCCATCAGACTTCGGTTGCTCAATCACCAAACACACCGAGGGGCCCCAACACGACACGTATGGTGTGTGTCCTCGCAATCCGCATTCTCACGCACCAAGGCCTGAAGTGGCCTTAGATGAGAGGCAAATCTGTCTGAAACACGAAACAGTACTGTTTACCGGCCACAATTCCGCCCAGCCAATTTGCGTTCTATTTTTCGAGTTTACTCTGCGATACATCTGATCATGCTTATCATTTTGAATACGATATGTAATACAGCCTTTTCAATAATAGGCCTCACTATCTGAAATCACGACTTTATCCCAGGCAATATTGAGCAGGAGCAGTGTGTATTTCTAAGAAATATCACCCATCAATGACTTACAAATGGCACTCGCCCTGCACACTATTGTCCTTATTTTTTTCAAGGCTGTTCGATAAAGCTGGTCTGTCGCGTGATCAAAACTTGTAAGTTACTCTTTCACACCTGTATCTTCTATCCTGCACCAATCAACTGCTACATTTAGAGACTGTTGGCGAATTCGTGTCATACTGTAGGTCATCACTTCGAGAGACACCACCATATTGAATACAACATGCTAAATTTGAATAGTTGTAACTTCTCTAACCTTACAGTTACTGTTACAACTCACCTATACTTTATCACATTTTATATATTCCTGCCATATTACCTTACCATTGGACTACTCTCAAACATTCTTCTTGTTATCGCTCTAACCAAACAAGCCAAACTGGAGAAAGGGTTTGCCTACCAACTTATTTTAGTTTGTTGCAAAACGTTTCACAACCTAATCTTCGGGATATTTTTGGCCAGCGCATATTGGTTTGCCGGTTTAGGCGGAATATGCGCCACGTGGTTTGTATCAAACTTTTATCTTATGTATACAACAATAAGTGTTCTAACCTGCTTTGCAATATTTAGGTGTATTTTCTTCTTTATTGTTCACAGTAGCTGTGACTTGTGATCGGGTGTTCGCTTTGAGGAAGCCCTTATCGTATAAAGGTATAAATCATAATCGACATAAACTAGCAACAGTTATTATAATTTTCATACTGTCATTAGGACTGAGCTTACGTTAGATAGAAATTGGGCGTGTGAGATAATACCCGATGGTAACAGCACGAATTATATTTTTATAAATAGTAAGAATTATGCCAACATGCCGTGGGCTCAAGCCATAGAAAATGTGCGTACATGGTCTCGTATCGGGTTAGTTATACTTTTGGTTATACTCAATTCTTTTGTGGCTATTTTTTATAAAATTCGTGCAGAAAGGCTAAAAACGATGGCCATATCGAATCAAGAAAAGAGGCGAACAAAGATTTAGTTATTTTATGCGTTTGTCAATCTTGTTTAACTTTTTTGGATCAAACGACACACGCCATTACGATGATGATTAAACAGCTGGACCCATATTGGTTGAAATGCAAAGTTGTCATGGCACCAGAAGCCGACAGCTCGATCTTTCTGGCCAGCGCGTTAGAATTTTATCTTATAATTTTAGTTAACCAAAAGCTCCGAAAAAGTATTTTGCAATTGCTATGCAGCAAAACGAGCCAAATATATCCAGCTGGGGCGACCCCCACGGGTGGAGGAGTGAATAGTCGAAGTGTCCATGGAAATAATAGTTAGGAGCGTCATATGCGTGAGTGTGTGTCGTGGAACATACAACATATACTAGCGAGGGAACTGACACTTCATGGAATGGGAGGCCCATGAAGGGTGACACAAATCGCGAGTGCCACTGCAGATAGTGTGCTCGTATACCGAATTATATTGGTATTATTACTGTATCTACGCTTGCACATATTCTTTATCGAGCATCGCAACACTTAGTGCAACATAGTCTGGTGAATTCGTGTTTTCCCTTCAAAAATGCGTTCGTTCACCTCTGTAATTGATAAACATGCCGGTAAAAAAAATCTCTGAGTTCTGACAGCCATACCAGCCGCTACAACAGAATGTCCTCCCACACTGTTTTCTTGCACATACAAGGGCAGGGTCTCTCAGGGAGCACATTTATATGAGTAAGGGCTGACATTATTGCCTAATCAATCATTCGCTAAAACACTAATTAAATTTCGCGCAGCAAAGAGTCATTTATAGGCTTCATCAGGCTTCAGCAATTAGGAGCAGAATTTTTCTTCAGACGCCCTTTAGACGCAAATCGCCTCGGTGACTGGGCTACTCTTGCGCAAGTTTGCCATCAGTCAGATGACAGAAACATAGCCTTGAAGCCCGCCCTCCTCTTGCTTATATGCAATGAAGCGAATTATCGCAACGCAAATCGGGACTTTGTTCTGTAAAACTGACGATGAGTGCCCACGCTGTCATCAGGAGTGCGTAGTATACCCAACGCACAGCAACCCAGCCTGGGTACTCTGTCGCGGAGAGAAGAATTGTAGCCAAACCTCCCTTGCCGACAGCAAAACACGGACTGAATATCCACTTTAATACGACTGGGGGAGTGACCAGCGGAGCTTTTGCACCGCGCCGAAAGCCTTTAGACCTAGTCCATGGCTGAAACATCACCTTGACGGGTCACGCCCCGAGCTGCTGGCTACGGGCACTCTAGCCAGAGTATCGGCTGCTACTCTAGCCTCTACAGGATTGAGTGCACTTCGATCAAGGTAAAGTCAATTTTTACGACGCTTACTTCTTGACCCACCCGCGCGATTTGTGCGAGCCCCACATTTTCGCTTTGTCCTCAGCCTCACCAGAATCGAAATTCTGTCCCTTGAGCTTGGAGTTGTTACGCTTCTTTATAATTTCAGTGATACTTCCAGAAGTTTCCTTTTGCGCGTTTGATCGATCATGTGCATGCACCACTATTTCACAAAAGAAAGACTACAACTCGTCGTCATCATCATCATCCCGCTCCAATCAGTCCTCACCCTTTGTCCGCTGTCCTTGACATACTGTAAATCATTGATTCGAGACTTTGATTGAGCCACATCCTGTCTGTACTTTTACACTTGTTTTTTCGAAGAAGAAGCCGCTTTACCTTTGGCTGCCCATTGCTTTGAACTCCTTATACGCGACCTCATCACCCCATATACCAAACTTGGTACAATGGTCCCTCTTGCAAGCCTCCGATAGGCGATGTTTCCGTTTCTGTTTTTTGATTCCAATCTGGCAGTTTCTTCTATTTAGAATTGCAGAATTGCCAATTTACTGCGTAAATACTTTTAAATAATGTCGAGGGCACAACAGATGAAAAAATGGAGGCTGAACATTTCGAAACAGATGAACGCATCATGTTCATGTTCATGTTTTACCACATCACCAAACGCTACGCACAGAAGACAAACACAAAAACCGCCCAGGCGACACACTCATTCCCTTCGCTGCGCACCTGGCAACAATGCCAACCCAAGCCCGAGGCGGACAGATCGAACACACCACGCGCCCCCAACCGAAACCCGACGAGCCCAGCCACTCGACTGAACCACTGCAGCCGTTCAGAAAATCGATGTGCCTGAGGCTGCATGTGTGCCTCAGCTCACTAGTTCGCGACAAAAACGAAAAATTCTCATCGTTTCTAGAAAGGTCTGTTATCGCACTGCGCATAGCGATGCATGGCCAAGAATGGCAGGTCTACTCGGTCAGAGAGAGGGCATCACATGCCGCGCATTCCACATGTAATAGGAGGTGTTGCCCTACATTGGAGAAGATACCCTTACCGCGTGGAGCGGATGGTCTCAAGCCCCTCCAGGCAGGCTACCAAGTCGTAGGAAGCGGATACATCAGCCCGACGGGTTTCTGCTTCGCCCTGGGGTAGCGAAGCGTAGCCAAGGCAGCTGATAAACTGTATATGGCGGCCAGTCAAGGCAACCAATCTTCTCCACAGGACAAACACACCTACTAACCACACAGGCATAGGCATCAGCGCCACAATGCATGCGTGTTCTGGGTAAGATGTCAAGGATACTGCTGCTGTTTGGGCGGGCTCTCAAAGGCCATATTCTTTGTCCAGCACCGCAACATTAGGCGACTGGTGAATTCGTATTTCCACTTCACTAATGTGTCAATTCAACTATGTGGACATGTGGGCAAAAAAATCTCTCACTTCTGACAGCCATAAGAGCCGCTCAAACAGCTGAGGTGTTTCACTCGACAGCATTCCGAATACTGTACATATGCTGAAGTACCAACTGTACCCAGACTGATTCACTGCAGTGGCATGGCCTAGACGATGCATTGAGCCCCAAAACCCTTTCAAAAATCTTTTCTCCCTTCTCCCTTCTTAAGCTCATGCTCATTTAGTAATACACCACCAATAGCATTTGCGTCGCACTCAAGGATGAAGGGGAACAAAATGCTTTACCCCACCGCGACTCGAACACTCGCCAGTAAGTGCGCACCCAGCGTGTGATATCACCAGCTATCTTTCCATTACCTTCCGCTCTTTTTCTCAAGAGCCGATATTCATGCAGCAAAAGCAGCTTCTGCTTGATTTTTGTGGGCTGAAGCCTTTTTTACCCCTCTGCATGTCTCCACTAGGAGTACCTCCCGACTTCCTCGGACGATGGCGGCTGGGCTTTAAACCCTGTCGGTCTTCGACAGCCGAGACTGTCTACTCGACGGAAGCCAAACGGACTCGACGGAATCGGAGCACCTCGACGGAACCAGGTGAGTCACCCACGGCCTGGAGTGCAAGGTCAGCGGGGGTTCATGGTTCGCAAACCGACTTCCATCACCGGGGATCGAACCCGAGTCCAGCCACTCGCTCCTCTGCAATACGGAGAGACAAATGCCGAACCGCTGCGCCACCGCGGCCGCCCCTAATCGAGCGTGGTTGCGTTTTGAAACGGCCAAATAGACGCCATCCAAGTTTTTGCCTGGCTGGTCAGCGGTCCAACTTTCTACGCAAGGCTTTGCTGGACCAGCACACACAGCAGCGTCCCTCTGAGTGCCTCCACTAGTAGCGCCTCCCCCGAGGGTATCCTGGAGTGGACACTGGCTTTCTTGGGCGATGGTGCCAGCGCTCCCACTCGGAGCACCTCTGGATACTGGCCGGGTGAGTCACCCACGGCCTGGTGTGCAAGGTCAGCGGGGGTTTATGTCTCGCAAACCAACGACCACTGGGGACTGAACACAACCACTCGACTGAACCATTGTACCCCCGCTCAGAAAATCCATGTGGCTGACAAGGGAACATCGCCAACCGTTAAGCCGAATTTTTAAAAACCAAAACTTGTAGTGTGTATGTTCCCAGGTGCTAAAGAAAGTTCTGTGCGAAATATTAGAGACGTCTGGCCAACTCGTCAGCCGTGGGTAGCGCTTAGATAACTGTGAAATTTTCAAATTCTGCTTGATTTTATGGGGGTTGTTAGGAAAAAAAACCGAGTTTGAAAGAAACTCTGCGTGTTTTTCTGAACGCTCAGCTTTGTTACCACACAAAAATTTAGGACTTTAGACGCTGACCATTGCTGACCACTTAGCCAGACGCCTCTAATATTTTGCACAGAACTTTCTTTTGCACCTGGAAACATATTCCAATTTTGGTTTTGAAAAGTTCGACTTAACGGTTGGCGATGTTCCCTTGAGTTTTCCACAATGCATGCCAAGTGAACACTGATGCTGTAAACTTACTGTAATTTTGATTCCCAATTGACTAGTCATTCTATGAACGCAAACTTGCAAGGCGAAGGGAACATATATGGTATAACAGAAAAGGCATTGAATACAATTTCTATACATGTTCACCAAATTGCCCATTGTGCTATACCGTAGAATCATACAAAACCTAAGCAAACGTCCTAAAAGCCCCGAGTCTAAGAAAAACTGAAAAGATACAGTGGCCTATTCATATTCCAACAAAAGATCCTGAAGAACAAAAAATACATTTTCTCTAAATCCATAGATTTCACGGCTAGCCTATGCACACTTTTCACGCACGCGCAGTCACAGCTTCACATAACAACACACACCAACCTACGTATGCGTAAGTAAATATAGCATAGTCAAAAACAAATAACAAAATACTCCACAATTTGTATATTGAAAACCTGAATATAGAATAAATTTCTCTTTTTCTCATACACGCGCAAAAGAGCCCGTAAAATATACCTTCTATTTCTGAACGACCACCTCTCGCCTGACAACACACCAATTACCAACTGCCTACAAATCCTTACAAGCTAACTATAATGACCAAACACGCACTTCAATCAAGCCATTTCAAAACAATGGCATCATCTCACAAGGTTTGCTGTTCCGTAGCCAAGCCGGCCTGTGTCATGTGTTGCTGCTGATCATGTCCTTGATTATGGTGATGATGATGATCGGCCGTGGTCGAATCGGGCGACACTGTACTCTCCGACGACGCCGAATCCGCTTGTGCGGCCGAATCCATGCTACACCGAGTGCTCTGCTGCAGTTGATGTTCCTGTTGAGCAGCTGCCACAGCCGCCAGCTGAGCCATTGCGACGCCTGTAACGGCGGCCGGTCGGACGACATTGGGTGGTGTAACCGACGTGAGGGTGGCGAAACTAGACGAACTTCCGTTGCCACCCACACCGCTGCTATTGATGTAGTTGAGGAACTGGTCGGACACTAAAAAGTACAGATACCTTATCCTCATGCCCAGAAGTTCCAGCAAGCCAGCACCTCACCTTCTTTCAGCAGAACGCTCTGCGATTCTTCACCCGAACTCAAGCCACCGGCCAAACCAACACCCACCGATCCCGCTGACGACGACATCATCGATTGCACCAAACCGGCCAACTCTGGACCCGCCTCATCCAGCAACAATCGATGCGGGATCGGCGTAGATCGCGGCGTATTCCGCGGCGTCGTCAAAGGACTGGGCAGTAAAAAACCGGTTGGCGATACGATACCTGCCACTGCCGCCGGCAGTCCACAAACTGGACTCATCGAATGACCGCCCAGCAACTGAAACATAAATCAAGTATTGTAAATAGGCTTAAAAAAAACACGATAACAGGTTTGATTTATCCTGCAGAGCTGCTGGCATATGATCCCATCTACCTACTCCGCATAGATTAAGAGTTTTTCCTTTCATAAATTCAGGACTCTACTGTTTTCCAGGGAGTTTATGGCAAGAAAAGGCCACTTGTTTTCTCTTTTCCATATTGACTTTGTGCACTAGGATGCATCGAAGTCATTCAAAAATGGCCAAAACCTAGGCTGTTTTTGCGAAGCGATTGATTATATCAGTTTTCGGCTACAAAAAATTTTTGAAAAAGGGATGGTACTGGGAAAATCCTGCACCAATAAGGCTTCTGTTTTCTTCAGCCGCCTTCTGTCCTCGATAAACATCGAATTCAGTCTGATTGCTAATCCATCTTTACACCCCACGGGCAGAAGCTCCTGTAAGTATTGAACTTCTGGGCTACTTCCCAGAAAATCCATTCACCTTAATCCTGTTTTGGATCAGAATGCCAACTTTCACCACCTCAATATCACCCACTCCCCTTTCGCACCATAAATGGCGAACACCGCCAATATAAATGGCATAAATGGCCTCAGTAAAGCCCTGAGAAAAAGATGTAAGAAAGCGGCATAATATTCCTCGCGGCTTCACATATGGGCACATCAGGTAAAACCCACGGGCTTGTCAGCTAGAAAGTTGTCGAGCGCCCCATGTGCGTGTTCCACCCATCTACCCCATAAGCTTATAGAAAAGCACCCCACAAGTAAGATGATGAATTTAGAGAACGCTAGTGAATTACCGCTAGCAGGCATTATCGCATGGGTCTTTTGTGAAAAAAACAGCTAGAAAAATTTCTTCATTATAACTAACGTTATTTGAATTAAAAAACGACAGGAAAATTTGCACATATATGCGCAAATCACCCTTTCTCAGAAGTCACTCGTAGCCCATACGTACATTTGGCAAAAAGCGTTTTAGGGTTCGCCCCTAAATTTTAACATCTCCGTCTGCCATGCTATAATTCCTCCTAATCTTAAGGCCAATTATAGCCAGCAGGAGCAAGTGCACCGAATTTGCTAATTGCAGATTTCAAGCAAGTTTTCTCGAACTTTCTATTAATACAACGGGATGACAACAATGGCAGTTCGATATAACCACTGCTTACGTATAATTTTGAGTTTTCAAGTTTGCCTGAACAGTAGGATATGAGGGATTTTAAAAAGTGCAAAAGCAAAAGGTGCAGTAGCTACACAGAAGAGCATAACTTTCATCACCGACATTAACTTCGGAGAAAAATCGATATCGAAAGGGAGGAGGAGCAGGAGAGAAAAGCGCCTTTTGACTAGCGTATGTGCATCCGGCTATAATTAGGCCCTAAAGCTTACGATATCCTCTTTGTGATGCAAGAATTGTATGTGCTTACAGGATAGAAATTTGGAATGGGAATGGAGATTTGGGTTCAATGATTTTTAGAAGATCACAGATTCCAAATCTCAATTCCCATGTATCTCAAGCAGACTTACATGCTGAGTGGTCAAATGTCTAACGCTGAGCAATTCTGACGACGAATTCGAATTATGGCCATTCTGGTTTGTGGCAGCGACACTCACTCCGCCAATGACATTGTTATTACGCACGTTCATGCTCGTCTGTTGTTGATCTTGAGCGCTGGACGAAGTTGGTGGCGCCGATGATACGATCGATTGACCAGCAGATGCCACTAGTGGCTTGGGCACAGCAATTGTACCGCCCGAAACCATACGAACACTAATCGGACCAGTAACGAAATTCTTGACGGGACTTCGTAACGAGGACGCTCCGTTTGGAGACATGACTTCCTTTTGTGCCTGAGACGGAGACCGAATAAGATCGAGTCACTCCAATCAAATGCATCTAAATGTACCTGAGACGCTTCCGACACGACCATATGCATTACATCGCTGAAACTTAGTTCTACACCATCCGGAGTCGTATATTTCGTTGGACTGGTGTACATTGGGCCGTTTACATCGATTCGAGCACCCCCACTGCTCGACACGTCCTTTCCTTCATTCCCACCACCGCCGCCTGTCGTTCGCAAACCCGTCTGATGGTCACCACTCGGCATCATCATCCGTTGATTATACGACCCGAAATCTCTGATTTCAATGACTGAAATAAAAATATGACTGACAGCATCCCGTTTCTACTCAAAGAGTACGCAGCTAGGTTTGCAACATACCTTGAGCTAAAGGCTGCGCCGGATGGCCGATACTTTCGGAATATCGCGACGGTTGTTGTACATTCGAACGTTGACCTGATGGTGGCAAATTAACTGGCAAGAATCCTGTAGGCCCGTGTCGCTGCTGCTGTTGCAACTGCGTCTGCGACTGTTGTCGTTCCAAAACATTTTGCTGCTGCTGCGCTTGTTGCTGTTGAACGGAAGTCGAACCACCGCAAGCCATATTCAAAGAGGCCACGTTCTCCATTTTTATTACTTTTTCTTGAAACGATGGCGACGACTCTGTCACGATTCGGTTAGGTGGAGCACTGCCTTAAAATGAAAATGATTCAAAAAATGAGAAAAAATCCATGATCACAGAAATTCAAGGGCGAAACTGACTCTTATCAATCTCTGACCAATGATGATGTTGGCCAACGGGTGCCCGGGCGTGTTGATCAACAGCCATCTGCTGCAATTGTTGTTGCTGATGCTGTTGCTGAATAACAATTCGTATCTCCTCGCCCAAGCTATCACTACTATCGGCCGATGCATGACGCGTTCGTTTCATCATTGGACCACCATCCACCTAAAAAAAGAAACCGAAAAGTTAAGACCAACGGGGTGGAACTAAAACGACAGACTCACGTCTCGTTCATTCTGTTGGTAAGTGGACATGCTCCGCGATACCAGTGCGGCCTGAGGTTGCGGTGGCTGCACCTGCCTTTGCGGATGATGAGCAATTGTTGAACTTCTCTCCCCGCCTCCCATTGCCAAATTGCCGGATCGATGATGGTGATGATGCGAATCAGCGGCGCTAGCTTGCTGACCTGACCTGACCGAGGATTGCTGATGTCCACTCGATGGCCCGCCGGGCGATAAAAGCAACGCAGTCGTTGATGCGGCCGACGATCCAGCGCCGTCACCACGAGGACTCGGACTGTCGGGATCCGTGTAGAAACCACCGCCTTCAGGTTTGATAACGTGCGGCGGAATCTGAAGTTGACCATTGACCACGGTCAGAATCGAGGCTAAAAAACCGCGGTTACTTTGACACCGATGAGCTTGGCCACTGATAACTTACGCCGAGTCAACGTCTTCAATTCGTACGCCGTGAACACGCCCGTTCCCCAAATGCCCTCGTTAGGCGGCAGACTATCTTAAATTGACACAAAACCATCTTTAGGTTTTTCATAACCCAAATCTGATTCCAGCAAGATCTAACTCGACTCAAGCTCTGATTCCCCGGCACTATGCTGTATATGGATCTCATTTTCACCCTTTCACTCACTAATGGCCTCCCACCTCATCCACATTGGAATCATGCTTGAAGCTTACCTTTCGAAAACTCCTCATCTTCTTGCATTGCTGGATCCGATGTGTGAATAAAATTTGCCAAAAACAGATCCAATTCGCGCACAGCGATACTGATGTGATACGGATTGACACACAGGTTTGGTTGAAAACACTCGGATGATTTTTCCAGACGTTCACCGTCTGTACTTTCCAGAGGGATGCCCTAAAAATAAGTTTCGTTTCCAGCCATTACTGAGAGGCTTTTTCAGCAAAAATATGTCTGAATTTGAATGCATCAAATTTTGGTTTAAGACGAAAAATTATTGGGTGGAAGCTAAAATACGATCTGAGTTAAAAGACAAAAAATGACCACAATCATAAAATTCAATAAAATTTAGTCGCTTTGATGCACTAAAATTTAAGTCTGCAAAAAAGATTGAGGGAATCAAATATCCACTTTAAACTTCAAATTCCAAAATTGAGTAATTTTGCAACAATTAATGTCCTACCTTGAACAAAATGACCATAACCAAATCTAATCGCCAAACTTTGTCCGCTTGTCTCAAACAATCAATTCGACGCATTTTTCCTTTTTGATCCGGATTTGACAGTACGCAAACGGCCGGTTTCTGACCAGTGACCGAAAGGACAAAATCTTCGCGAAATTGAGGTTGTATATCTTTCCTCAATTTTCCTAGTAAACGACTCGCCCATTTCTGCTTGACTTCTGGCCTTTCACCCTAAGAAAATAGAAAAAAGCAAACTAAGGAACAAAGCTTTTAAGTTTCCTTTCTTACCATTAATTCTTCTTTAACCGCTCGTTCTTCATCGACGGTCATCCGTTTTTCGTGGCGTTTATAAAATTTCCTTTTGGCTGCTTGTAGATTGAACCAAACGTACGAAAATTCTTTGACGTACGGTAATAGGGCCTCGATAAAAGGGTGATACTCGTCCACCATGGTCGTATCAATTCTCAATGAGTCATTCATTCATAAAAATTTTTCCGATTCTTCAAAAAATGAAAAGAAATCTTTAAAAGATGTACAATACACAAAATTTTCTTGCCGTAGACGCTTTAAAGTCGCGCAAAAACCCCTGTCGAACGTTAGGATTTCGAAAAAGTAGAGGTATTAATCGATTATGTGAAGGCTATCATTTTCAATTTCTATTATCCGACTATATAATACGTAACAGTCTTTTATTAGAAACCGCCTAGGCCGAGTGCGAGCTAGCAGAAGCGCGAGCAAAAACGGTCGATTTTTTGGCAAGCGGCCTGGACGATGGCAGTCGTGTTTTGGTGTAAAATTTCCCACTTCAGCCGAGCACCTACTCATCATTCCTGCGGGTTACTGTAAGCACGTGGCGGCTGTGCGCGAAACACAGCTGTTCCCTGGCTGCCTGCCAAGCCACCTACAGGGTGGTCTAACTCTTTGGATTGAGGCCAAAAACACGAATGACGCAAGGTCTTCCGTTCGAACTCATTTTCTCCTTGGCGGTCTCTGGTAAGCGTACATAGATGGAGCACACATTTTATTTATGGCCTACAGTGCTAAATAATGACAAGCGCAGAAAGATGATGATAGTTTATGTTCTTGATATTGCATATATACGTCAGAGAAAGTGTGTAGGTTTTCGAGAACAATAAATGAACTAGCCATGGAGGAGTCCATTTTCATAATTTTGAATACACACCTACATATGTATTAGGTTATATGACGAAGGGTCAAGAAAATTATTCCCTAAACCTAGCGGAATTAGCCGAAGGGTTCTCCAATATCTTGATATGAGCGTGGGACGAAGCGCGAGGGGAGAGTGTACATGCGCAGGTAGTATTCCATAAAATAGTGACTAGGTCGAACGAGAAGAAACTTGTTCACCCGACGGCAAAGCGAAGGGGTGGGGGCGCTCTCACGGCGGTTGGCACTGCCAGGCGCGGGACTTTTTTGTGTTAACATCAACGGCAAAGGCAAGCATCGAGAGAGTGCGTACCTACCTGAAATGAAAACGCGAAGGGACGATCGCATTACGTTTGCGTTTGCTTTTAAAACCATAAATATTACGTTCACGTGCTCTCGACGTGACGGTAGAGAAGAAATTTCAATTGTTTGCCATTTTTCAAAAACTCAAAAGAAAATCACGAAAAGCGGTATAATGAAACTTGAACGAATGCTATGAAGTTTTAAGTTTGGGTTCACCTTCAAGTTAGCTTTGCTCAGATGATAAGACAATCATTAGAAGCCAGTGCCTAGCAACTGCTTATCAGCACAGGGCAAATAGCTTATCAGCAGAGACTAGCCTTCATGACTTTCATCCTCTGTTGCGATTATGTTTTGTCAGCGCGCTCAAAATAATGGTAGCATACTATCAGTGCATCCCGGAGCGCATTCATGATACATTCAGTACGTACACTACAAAGCTAATAATACCTGTACTGCTGTGCAGCCCGTCACCATATATCATTTAGTTTTGCCGACTAGTTGCATTACGCAACCATGCAGCTAAATCCAAGGGCGAATGCAATCATAGCCATACTTCTTTTAAAACTCTGGCATGAAACTCCCTCCAACGAATTTAACGGGCATCAAAATTCGAAAAGCCGATTATATCATAACTAAAATCTAAGTTTAGGAAAGTGCAAAAGCCTTTTCCTTCGCAGGCCTAATGAAAAAGGTTTTTCTGACTACTGTGCAGAAAATCTTAATCTTTGTGGGTAAAATGTGATGTTACAGTGTTGAATGACGTCGAGCAACCCAGGGGACACAACAAGCCTGCTCTCGAACAAAGTCTAATGACTTTCGACACATTGTTCACAGTATTCACGAGCTTTCCTAATATATCTTTGACATAAACTTGTATCAATACGCCATGGAAAAGAACGCATAGCAGCCGAGTGAAAAAGGGCGTTCACTTGTTGTATGCTAGTGTTAATTAGCTCAGGTACAAAAACTCATTCAACTACAAAAAACCAGCTTCAAAATAATAATACCAAACGGGCCTAAAAGGCGCTAAAAATAATAAGAACTAAGTAACCCAAAAGACGAAAACGATCCCATTACTGCATGTAGAATCTAAGAAAAACTGCTCCAGACTAATGAGGTACATGCCACATAAATAATCTCGATGCAAATGGCTAACAATAAGCGCAATAACACGCAGCAAGAGAATAACATGAAGCGATCCGTATTGTCGACTAGTTCGATGCACAGGATTGCAACTGAGCTAATCTCCTAGCACGCATTCTCATCGGCGTAAAAATAAAAACCTCGTAAACTGCGATTTAGCTCACAAAAAAAGCAAAACTTCTTTAAAAATATTTTAAAAGCGATACACCATCTTTTCAGGCGATTTAGATGGACTTTTCTTTGAAACATTCATACCACTAGCTGTCGCACGTTGAAGAACTTGCGGTGGTGCTTGAGCTACTGGAATTGCTGCTGCCATGACTGCGGCCAAATCGCCTTCTGTAGGATCTAATAAATCGTCATCCTCCTGCTCAAGTTCACCCAATACGAAGGAGCCTAAAAAGCTATGTCATCAGTCAGATGATCGAGTATTCTACAAACATCACTTGAACTCCAAGTGCCAACAGCCCTGGTAAAAATCAGATAAGGTATCGACTTACGTTGTGCCGTCAAAGATTCAAATTCATCATCTGACAAGTCGTCATCGTCCTCAAAATCACCTTCGCTCATTCCAGAAACTAAATCGAACTGTTTCAAGCCAGCGACTGCACCCAGCAAGTCTTGTTTAGAGAAATCAGTAGGGTCGATAGCTAATCGAGTGTTGGCTTTCATACCATCAATTTTACGCATCAATTTCGGTGTTTCGCACGATGTACCACCTACCACCACGGTCAGCAATGGGCGGTGTTCACCAATCTGTTCGTCCAAGAACCGTTCCAGTGATCGATTACTGATAGCTACGCAGCCAGATATATCCAGTTCGCGTAGCGTCTTGTAAGACTTCTCCGCCAACGCACGTATTCCAGAGTCGGTCAAGCGCCTAGATCCGCGAACTCGAACGACTTCTAATGATGAATTATTCGATACCAAATCGACTAAAACAGAATCTTGGCAAGCGCTGAGATAACTGAAATCGATTTCTCGCAATTTCGAACAAATCGATAATGCAGACAGGCCTTGTTTCGTCAACCGATCATCTGTTCCCGCTTGGGCCAACGTGAGTTCGCTCAAATTCGTACACCCTTCGGCTACAGCTGCTAATACATCGTCGTCAACTTGTGAATTGCCGTCCAAGTTCAGAACTCGTAGCTTGTTTAATTTTGCCAATTGTTTCAATCCAGCGAATGTTAAATTTGGAAAGGGTCCGCCACGAAGCGAAAACGATTCCAATTCGTTCATGCACCGAGCGATTAAAGCCACCGACTCGTCACCTAGACGTTGACAATTGTCCAAAGACAATCGTTTGATTCGTGGAGATTTCAAGCACAATTGTTCCACACCATCGGGCTCCAAACGAGTGCATCCATCTAAACGTACGTCCTCCAATGGGAAACTAAGTAGCCGAAAGCAGTGACCACTGAGACGACGTGCATTGCTCAAATCGACGCGTTTAATTTGCGGTGAGAAACGAAACAGCCACCAAAATGCCTTTTCGGTAAGAAAGTAAGCGTCGCAGTAAGTGATCGATTCAAGGCGTGGACCGCATGCTTCGGCGAACATCTGAAACAAATGAGTTTAGAAACACATTACTGTGCCCACAATGACAGATCTTAGTGGCAGTGGCGCTACTCGATCTGCCCGAGACTTGCTTTTTCAGCCAGCTTCCAGCATGCACTTGCCAAAGAAGGAAATATCAAAGAAAAAAGACCCCGCATACGACTGAGTGTAGGCCTCACTGTAAAAAAGCGGTCAGTCAGTCATGATAAACTACATAGAGAAATAATTGTAGGCGCGCAGAAAGTGGAAAACTTTTGCTCCAAATGGCGTTTTCCTGACCTCATTGTCCCAAAAAGAGCCGCCTTGTCGAACGATAAGTGCCAAGCAGTGTAAAGTAAGCTTGCTGGCGTCAGCACTGTCCCACAATGCGAAGTACCCGTCTGCATTCTCAGGCATGGCTTAGATCCTAGCAAACTGGGATATTCTTTGACTTGAACCCGTTAGAGAGTAAATTGCAGCCCTAGCTTCGGTCGGAGCACAGTAGAATGAGCATCACATCACTCCACAGAAAAATTCGCACTTACCTTCAGTGCTTGCCATCTCACTTTAAATCCAGTGAACTCGACATCTTTTAAATTAGGGCAGAGATCGGCCACAATCTTCAGACAGTGATCGTTTAGGAATGGAGGACCACCTGAGGCATCCAACGATTGCACATAGGGACCGCATCGGCGCATGACTTCTTTAAATGCCACGTTCGTCGGCGGTCGTGCACGATAAGTTGAGAAAGTACGACGAAAACTTAAACGCTTTTCTTGAGCCCATGATTCGAATGCGGCTTCTTGCCAACGTTTGGAAACTCGTTCGATTCGTATGCGATCAAATAAAGGTAAATAAGCAAAAATGAGTGCCAGGAGTTTGTTCGAGAGTGCATCGATGTGAGTACCCCTACAAAAAAATTAGTGTCAGAACGGAATGGAAAACGCGAAAAACTGGGAGTTGAATGAGTTATATGTATCAGTGCTAGCTACTGTAAATCTGCACCCACTGCTTATTTCAGACAGTCAATGATTACCCACTGTTTGCAGTTAGTAAGGCTATGTCTCTTATCTGAAACTGATTTTTATGTGCTGTTTGGGACTTCGTTATTTCTGGTCATCATTGTTTCACAAGGGAACGACTTGTGCGAACTGAATTACGTGCCTTATCGCCTGAGGGTTGGCCTCACTGTTAGTTGCAAAAGGTGCATGTGATCACGGAGCATCACACTTACCCATATTGAGGGGAGGACGGAGACGTGGACTCGACATCACTGTATTCGTTGCCACAGGCCGATGGCACGCTGGTCACACTGCTGTCATCTTCATCCTCCAGTGATCCTTCTCGTTTCGATTGGACCGAAGCGTGCATCGAATGTCTTTTCTTTAAAGCACCAACACCCGCCGCTGTTGTCACAACCATAACCCTATCATAGAAGGTCAACTCGTGCGGTTGAGCTTTTCTGGCCAACTCGGCTTCATCAGCATTTCGGAAAGTAATAAACGCGTAACCACGAGTGCGTCTTGGCACAGTCGATGTCGCCTTCTCCACTGGTATTGTGCACGAAGCTACGCGACCGAATTTCGTAAAAAATGAAGCTAATTGTTTCAGTGTTACACGAGCTGGAACGTTGGCCACATAGACTTTCCTCGGATCAGACATTCCAGCCGAAGTGACGGCGGTTGCGAAACCAGTTGCATTCTTTGGGGCTGTGGCTGGTCGAACCTGATCTGGTGTCCCATCGTAGTATTCCTCTGTGTTGTCTTCACACTCCGAATTAGTTCGCGGGTAATATACAGAGTGGTGTCCGGGGTGATCGCTAGCCGCATCATCGTCGTCCAATTCACCATCTCCACCAGCTGTCAATGCTGGAAGACGGCGGCGGTATTTCATAAATTCTACCGCTGAGTGGGACCATGTGCGTCTGAAATAGTGAGGTCAGGAAATGTTTTTCTGTTCCTGCTGTGAACAGAGCACGAAAATGGTATTAGATTCATTCGCTTTCGTTTTCCAATGCACACTAATGTTGATTTTTGTAAATAACTAGCGAGTTTTTGGCGGATTATACACATGCCCACTTTAAACTGTCGCATAAAGCTATTTCAATAGTTTAGCAGGAATAGTTCAGAGAATTAAAAGATCATTTTGACTGTGATACGCATATTTTTTTCTGCCTTACCTAATGTGTCCAATCGAGAAATATCGAGCACGGGTCATGAAATTGGCAAAAGCTTCAGTTAAATCATTTAACCCGCTGTCAATATTATGCCCGTGCATTAAACGCAAGGTTTTGAAAAGAGACTTGGGTCGACCTTGTTCATCTCGCATCATCTTGACAGATGACGGTTTTTATCAAACGATTTGGTAGAATAAATGCGTTGAATGACAAAATTTCGAAGCAGCTGCTGGCTAGTCGCAAAGAAATATTTCCTAACTTTTCAATTTTTGAATTTTGAACCAGTAGCAGAGACAAATCTCTTCGCCACAGTTTTTCTCTCACCAGCAGACCAGTTTTTTTTTTTAGTTTTATGGCTGGGTCGCCTCGCCCAGGCAAACAGCAACGTAATACACGGCTAAACGAAATACAGCGTTCATCCTAGAACCGCGGGCCTCAGTGGGAGAGCGTCAAAGAGGCAGCATGGCATAAACTACTGGGGGTCTCCATACCGAGGCGTTATAATCAGAGGCCGTATTGGAGAGAGCTTGCTGGAAAATAGTGACGTGAAAGGAAAATTCCCGGGAGGTAACTGTAATTTTCCAATGAGCTGACTGTGAAATATTCCAAGGAGCTCGCTGTGAAAGTCGATTGAGGTGACTGTAGTAAGGCCTAAATTTTTGTTCCTATTCCAGAAACAAAATAGGGTCGTTGTGATCTTTTAGTGACAAAGTTTTCATATTCCAACAAGCTCCTTATGCATTTTGCTAGTATAGATACCTATGTATGTGCGCTGTAAGCTGGGAGTATGGCTCGATGCGGGGCGGGAAATAACACTTTTAAATCTATACAGTATATTCTAGTTCACCCAATGATGTTTTTTATATATTTTTGGGGACTTCACCTAACTTGTAAGAAAGGGCGAGCGACGACCAGCACACACAGCAGCGTCTCCGCTGAGAGCACCTCCAATTAAGGTCATCCTGGAGCACCGACTTCCTCGGACAATGCAAGTTGGCCCAGTCAGTGCTTAGAAACACAGGGGTCACAGGGGTTAAACCAGAAACGGGCCTTTAATGTGCCATAATACTTTGATATTTGAACAAATTTATGAAACTCTTTTATGTCTGTCTCGAAATGAGAGAAGTTTTTTAGAAACTGGTGCAGTGCACGCACAGCGTAAAAACTGGAGATGGGTTCAGGTAATGTGCAAAATTCATGTGGGACTAAGTGTTTCTGAACAAACTCAGGATGGACGGGGCCTAGCTTCGCAAGAACTAGGTGGCTAATATGGCCACATCGTAATTAAAAAATAGCAAACTGTACTAGCTGTTTCACCGTCTCCTTAAATCCGCTGAGCACCGCGGTTACTCATGCAAAAATTTCAGTAGGGCTTTAATCGTGTCCCAGGAACCTACTTTGTGATTATGGGGCTCTGCTGGACGAAAGCACCCTATTCAATAAGCCGAATTGACGAACTTAGTGACTAATAACCTTGCTGCACAGTTACCTACTCACGACATTCATAGAAATGTTGTTTTAACTTTCGTAAAAGCCACGAGAAACCTCACTGGAAAACAGTTTCGCGCGATCGAGAGCACCTGAAGATTTTTCCTAGTCACCTTCAGTAGTTGACTGGACTTTTCTACCGACAAATTTTTATGGAATAGCTTTTTAGGTGTTTTCTACCTAGTGACTGTGTTTTCAGGTTCAGTGACTGCAATAGTGTGACTATAATTCTTTATATAATAGCAAACGCAGCCATCTCGCAAGAATCCAGTCCCCTCACTGTAAAATCTCGCTGGAAAACACTTCTGGAATATGGCCTCAGGATAAACAGCAGAAAAAAAGGAAAAATGGCTTCGAATGGGTATAAGCGAACGGATTTGGCCTCCTGTTGCCGTTTGGTCACACTAAAATCGGAGATCTTGCCAGTTCTCTCAACTGCTTACACGCATTTTTATCGCAGCTTAAAAAACTAACAAACTTCGCCCCCTGACTGGTCCGTTCAGTCATATCAGCCTTACTGCCATCACACATATGCGGATAGCCAAGGGTTCGGACCACAGTGATCGTTATCGAAATTATTCTGCGAAACTGGTCGCTAGAGTGGTGAAATTATTTTTCATCCTGCTCAAATCTCGGATGGGTTCCTGACGGCGCGCTGCTCTGCGACGCTCATACGCATTGGCCTCTGTGCAGGAATAAAGCCACATGTAAAACTGTGATGGCAGTCCGAGTAGCAACTGACCTAAAAAAAATTTTGCATTCCCCGGAACGGATGGGCGATCGGGACCCCCTCGAGCTCTGTCATGCCCCCTGCCACTGCGTCTGGCCGATATTAGAACCTTACAGGAGCACTGTGCATCAGGAACCCGTCTTACTGATAGTAATATTTGCACGGAGAGAAGACCACTTCACCTTTGCCGCATTCATTCGCAGATTTCTTGCGATAAAGTGCCGAAAGCATCAAAATTCAATTGGGGTTACACTGATCGTGCGTGAGTGACCCGCTCGCGATCAGTAAGCGTCAGAGTAGCCACTCTGTTGCAATGACTTGTGAGTGGCCACTCACTATCGACAGCGTAAACTCATGATCGGGGTTTCCTGAAATTTTAAGCATTGTATTCTGGACGTTTTTAAGTACTCTGGAGACTCTAATAATCACGCGCCCAATCAGCGTCGTCATAGATGCCCTTAATTTTTGGATCGATTTGAACAGATTTGGCAGTGCATTTTAGTGCATTGACGATGTGTTTGAGGAGTGTTCTTTGCATGCAAAGCAATCTTGTTACGTAATGGTAGAATAAGAGTGCAGAGTATTCATTCAGACAATGAAAACTCTAGTGAAGAAATTGCAGACATTCCGAGTTGAAACACAACTTGCATTCTATGTACAGTGAACAGGCTTCGTACTTTTTTGCTTAGTTTATGCGACGCCCTGGCCTAAAACTACCGTTTTTTTAAACGACTGACTAAATAAGCAAGCTGCAGCTGCCTGTTAATATTGCCATATAAGGATGAGGACAGAACAGCAGATTATTCAGAAATCCCATCTCCCACTGAGAAACTGAAGATGCGTCAATTTGCTCCCCTGTTCGTCTTGTCTCAATTGGCACGCGTGGACTGCCTCGATCTGGGGCTCGCCAACGTGTCCCTGGACGTGCCTTTGACTCTGCGCGGTAAGTGGCCAGCTTAATCGGGCGCCGAGATGACCTAAGGCTTGTGTCACTGCGCGGGAAGTGGCAGCGGCAATGGGAGCTACGCGCAGTCGTTTAATTATCACGATGTTGTGGATGTGAGCCACATCTTGGAGCTCACAACCCCCGCCGACCAATGCCAGGCGACCGTCACCGTCGACGCGCCGCCACTCACGCAATACCAGGTGACCGTGAGCAACGGCCAGCCCACACTGTACACTGTCCCTGCCGGGCACAATCGCGGCATCAAGTTGGAAGTTGGACTGCGACCTGGTCGTCTACGGCCTCAACCAACGCGTCCCGCGGTAAGCTGACGCCTGGCTAGCCTTGCCCGTGTCAGAGCTCGGCCAGGAGTACGTGGTGCTGGGCGTGCAGTCGTTCGTGCCCCTCCCTGCCCGACTACCCGCCCCAGCTGAGCGTGGCGGCAGTCAGCGACGGCACCCTGAGCACCTACACGTTCCCGAATGGAACCCAACGGCTGGCCGCCTTGAACGCGTTGCAAGTGAACAGCTTGGCCACCGATTTCGACTTCACAGGAACCAAGATCAGCTGCAGCGATAAGGTGAGCCGCGCAATCCGGCCAGGCTGAGGCTAACCATCGTGCCTTCAGGTCTCGGTATTCAGCGGCCAACGCTGCGCCGTGGTCGTCCCGTCGTGCATGACCTACGACTTTGTGGTCGAACAAATTCCACCAGTTCAGTCATTCGGTCGCAACATGGTTTTGGTTCCAGTCGACTTGCCGTGCGTGGAAGCCCCGTCCTGCTGCAATGACACCGCCTTCTGCTCCCGGTGCACCGAGGTCTCTTGATTAGTGGCTGCCGAAGACGGTACCGTGGTCCAGTGGACTGGCTCGCAGAGCAGCGGATCGGTCAGCTTACTGTCGGGCCAGTCCGAGTACGTGCTCATTCCGAAGGGCGACGTGGCCAGGCTCAGCAGCAACAAGCCCATCCTGGCCGGGCACTACTTCAGCAGCGTGCTCTACATGGCCGAGAACAGCACCCTGGGCGAACCCCCTTCGCCCTAGTGCAGCACACGCAGCACTATACAAGCACAAGTACCGCGGAGTCACCTGCTTCCCCAGCTTCGATGTCCACCACGCCAAACTGGTCCTCAAACAGGGCACTAGTGGGCAGCTGAAGTTGAACGGAGCCGCCTTCCTCGATCCCAACCAGGCCATCCCCGTCCCAGGCACAAACTACGAGGCATTCAAGCACCACTTCGACTGCTCGGCCGGCCCTGTCTCTTTCACCATCAACCACGACGGCAACCATAAGTTCGGCCTTTTCCTCTAAGGATTCGGCTTCAGAGTCTCTTATGGACTGCCTGGGGGCATTTGAGAAAAGTTTATAATTCCTAAAATTTTGAGAGCGGAGATTTGAAAGTAAAAGTTATCTGACTGAGATCTGGCACCGTTGCCCCACCTTGCATAGAAACAACAGGCAGCAAATCTGTACATTTGCATACACAGGAAAAGTTCTGCAGTCTAGCTGTGGAATCAGGTAAATTCTGGAAGCTGCTAGTGTCAGCATCCATCAATCTCTTTGGTACAAATGGTGAAGAGTGGTGAGAGAGTGATACACAGCACAGGGCTGTGCAGTGATTGAGGGCACTGGTGATAGTGACGCATGGATTCATGTTCATGTTATACCACATCACCAAACACTTATGCACACTCGAGGCTGAAGGAAGACATTGCACACGAACTGACACCGACCACGAGTCAAACACAGAGCTATGGTGCAACAGAAATTGAGACACAACGACATGTGAAGTGGTAAAAGACCAGCAGATGCCAAGGGAATGACATCACTGACCTATTAAAAACATGTGAGCCATAACATAAAAAGCACGCTTTCGGGTCAAAGATATGTAGCACAGAATGATCCATTATCGTTGCTGCGCCCCTTCTCTCTTGTGCCAGAAGCTCGGCAGGCCATGCTTCCCATTTCTGTTTGATTAATATATGGCGGAAAAAAGAAAATATCTGCGATAAGAGCAAAACTGGGTCTATCTGGCATGTGGGGCTACGGTCCTGTTACCACAGGCAAACTGTAGACATCTTGCGAAGAGTATAGTGAAAAAGCCAATTCATAGCTAAATCAAGCTGCTAGGGCACTTTTGAAACGAAAAAACAGGGTGGCTTTATCAAAAGTGAAGCAAAAAGAAAAGTAGATGTTATTCCATCTGCTCTTTCTCACTGCGTTGTGTTGATTCCCTTTGTCACTAATTGCTGTAAAAGAATATCAAGGCTGTGTCAGTCTCGCTGTAATACGACTCGGTCCGTATTACTGGAGGGAGTAACCGGTGGAGCTTTTGCACCACGCCAAAAACCCAGGGCAGCCTACTAAGTCCTCCGACCTAGTACATGGCTGAAACGTCACCCTGACGGGTGACGCTCCTAACTGCCGGCTCCGTGCAGAGTATCGATTGCCAGTCGAGCCTCTACATCGCTACCTGTTCAATCATCGAGGTTTTCCTCAGCATAAGTGAGTTGTATAAGCTGAATGCTTTTTTGTGCCGCCAAAAAGTTTGCATATTTTCTCAAAAAGTGGTGGCTTACTTTTCCAGACCCTTTCCTGGAGGAGCTCCCTCCCAGATGGGCCCCCTTCAATAATGTGCGTGATACCTCCCACTTAGGGGTAGGAATACCTGCATACGTACATAATTCGAATCACCCCTGCGCGGTCCCTACCGAAACGGACACTGATAACGCTAGCTCTTAATTGGGCCGACGGGCGGGCACCTCCACAAGCATAAGACCAGCCAAGTGACGCATAGCGGAGAGGCGGCTAGGATGGGGACCCAACCGCTCGTGGCGAAATACGAAAACAGGACGGGCTGAAGGCAGCCCACGAGGCCACGGCGGTCCGAAGGGCACCTGAGCGACCTGTCCTGGAACTAGTCTAGATTAGATCCATGCTCGCTCTCCTTGCTCCATGACAAGAGAGGACAAGCGGGAAGTGTTCACGAGTTGCATCCAGGCGACTCGTGCCGGCCGGTTTAAACCGGTAGAGACATACCCTCATCAGGAGATGCTGGTTACATGTGTCTAGTGGCACTCATCCAATACCTGCAAATTGTCTTAACCGTCTCCGTCAGACACAACTCCACATACTTGTACCCCATGTCCTGCAATAATCTCACTTAAAAGCCCGACATCATCTGATAAGAGAAAATTACTTCACAAACATGACAACGTTCCCGTGCTAAGAGTGATCTGCAGTAACATCGAAATGTTGCTGGATTCCTTCATCATGCTCTCGATCGTGTGGATCATGGCCGTCATCCCCGCGGTAGTTACAGGCTTATCTGTGGAGTGGCAATCGTTGCCGGGAACGGCGGGACGTACTGCCGTATCGGCCAAGGGAAACGAATTGTGGTCGATTGACACTGCCGGCAATATCTTTCGTTGGACTGGAAATGACTGGACCAAGCTCGACGGCCACGCGAAAGGCGTCGGTGCAAGTCCTGATGGGAGTACTTGGATAGTAGATTTTGCAAAAGCTGCTCACAGAAGAAATGTTGCTTCAAACAAATGGGAAAGACTTCCAGGGGGCTTATTCGTCCAGGTCAATGCAATAGCCAAAGACACTGCGATCAGTGTCGATGGCCATAAAAATAACCAATTCAAATTTTAGCATTTATAAATTTTTGCCTGTAAAGCTTCGTGAGTTATCTTGCGACCGGTGAGTCTTTTGTTAATTTTTTACCATCATGGATCAAAAATATTGGTAAACCTTAGGCATAAGTGGAAAATTGACGGATTTACTTATTTGAGGATTCTATCGCAAAAAGTATTTAACTCCTGATGGCTGTACTCTCATTTTGCATTTGGTCATAAATTCTGATGGCGCCAGGTTTACTATACCAAAATCAGGATACGTACAAAGTTTTAAAGATTGTGTGAAGATTTTTAATAGGAACAAGAAGTCGACAATCATCCGCGAAAGCATCCAAGAAAAAGTCAGGATATCGATATTTGAGCTCCACAAGCAGAGAATCCATACGGGCGATAAATAATACAGGCCCAAGCACGCTGCCTTGAGGGACGCAACTAACCACTGGCAAGTCAGCTGAGGCGCAGTCACGAATTGTGACATGCTGGGTTCGATTCGATAAATAGGACTTGATCCACGCAAGCAACTCGACTGGAACACGATGATGATTTTGAGTGTCGACAATAAAGAGCAACGGAGAATCTGATCGAAGGCTTTTGCCGAATCGAAATAAACCGCAAGGACGAACTTATAATTAGGACTATCCGACCAATCATAGATCTGTTGCGCAGTAGAAATGAGTGCTGGTGGGGCAGTGCTGGTTCCTCGACGCTTCCAGAACCCATGCTGGTCAGGCGAAATCTGAATAAATTTGTGCAGCAATCTGTCCGCATGTATTTCTAATAATTTTGATAAAATCGACAGAAGCGATATCAGCCTATAATTACTGATCAACGACTTGTCCCCTGGCTTTGGTATTTGCACAACTTTTGCTGATTTCCGCATCGATGGAAAAATGCCCGATTTAATCGATCTGTTGAACAAAGCCGCGAGAGCAGGGCAATGTGATGGTGCGATGTTCTTCAAAATCGACACAGTGAGACCGTCTCCACCAGGTCCGCTACGTGACTTCAGTAGACGTATACAGTTCAAAAAGAATTTGCTGATGACACTGAATAGTCGAATTCATTAATAGTGACCGACGGGAGTGGCTCAAATATACCATAGTCAGTAGATTTGAAATTTCTCGCAAACCGCTCATTGAATGCATTTAAAATAGCAAATGAACCAAAGATGGGGCAGTTCATATCATCCCGTAAAACTGTAGGAATCGATTGATCATGTGTTGATAGTGTCCTGAAAGCGGCCCAAAAGTCGTTAGACGACTGATCATCAGTGAAAGTGTTGACAATGAAATCTCGCTTTGCTTCATAAATCTTTTTCTCATATTGGCGTTACAAATTTTTGAATATGTACTCATCAGTAAGATTGCGATCTCGCTTCCAACGTTTATATGCCGCATTTTTCTCTTGTATGAGGCGAAGCAGACAGCTGTTCATCCAAGGACATCGCTTGTCCATGCGAACCAAACGTTTGGGCACATGCTTGTCCAGAACTGAATTTGGAGAGCTAGCCAATTGTTGGGAGGCATCATCGACTGTTGACGACGAGTTTACCAATGGCTCAAGGTCCAGGGTCGATATGTGATCATTAACTTTAGCCCAGTCCACTCGTTTGATCAGCGGAATGGTACGCCTGTCAGGCACTCGTTTCTTCAAAGCACCCGAGGCAAGAATCGATAATATCGAGTGATCAGAAGTGGAAATGGGTGGCATCAGAAGTGGAAATGAAATCTCACCCGAAAAGGTCAGAGAAAATTCTTGTTGGGTCAGGTTTGGGTTTTGGATTTTAGGTTTCGAGTCAGGTCGGGAACACTTTCCTTACCTGATCGGACCTAGGGGCTAAATTCACAAAAAAGTGGTGTAACTGAAAAGAACTGGGTGCAGTTCGATCGAGGGTGAAGGGGCACACATAATGGCCTGAATTCGAACACGATCGCCCATAACTAGGCGCGCTGGGGGCCTAACCCAATTTAGGCCACAGGCCAGGCTAGCTTAAGCGCTGCTCGATGTTAATGGCCAGAAAATTGCTACTGTAGTAAAAATCTAGCCATAATGGTGCAGGTGCGTGTTTTCTCGCTTTTTATAATTTCGCAACTTTGTCGCTTCCCACGCGACTGTGATTATGAGCGGACTCGGCCATATATGGCCGTAATTCTGTCACTTGAGCAGTCGATGCACAGATGCAAAATAGGTAGGGTTGGTTGCATACAAAATGCGCATACTGTACGCAAAGTTTGTGCATCGCATTGAACTTTGGATGCGTATACAGTATGCGTACACCAGGCGGAATGTATACGCATATACGAATAGGCAAACTTGGTTGTACGCAATACATACTATGCGTTCGTTAATTAGCCGCTTGAGCCAAGTTAAAAATTAAAAGAAATTTCTTACCACAAGCCAAATTAGCTGGTGGAAGAATTCGAACTTGTAATTTATACATCTTTTCCTTACTGGTCGCAACAAATCCAATATTTGACTAGCGTTTTAGTTCGGCAGCTGTTGCCTCTAAATTCGGCAAAAAATTTGAAAAATATTAGCCAAAGAATCTTTCTTGCAAGTCAATATTTGTCTGACTTTGTCAAAGTGTCATCTTCTCACAATTTTTAAAACCTTGTACGTATCCTGATTTTGGTATAGTAAACCTGGCGCCATCAGGATTTATGGCCAAACGCAAAAAAGAGAGTACAGCCATCAAGAGTTGGATACTTGCTGCGACAGAATCCTCAAATAAGTGAATCCGTCAATTTTAAACTTACAGTATGCCCACGGTTTCCCAATATTTTTGATCCACAATGGTCAAAAATTAACAAAAGTCTTACACGTGGTAAGATAACCCACGAAGCTTTAGGGATCGCTTTGAGGCTGGAACCCTAAACCAGCCACCCCGGAGGGCTCAGCTTTAGTGACGCTGCTCAGTGCAAATGTACCACGCCCACCAGGATTCGATCCCGCAAACTTCCGCTTGCGATCCTGATGTCGTACCACTGAGCTATCAGGGCCACGAAAAGAGAAAAACTAGCAGCTCACTCAAACTTGGTCGAGTGTAAAGTGCAGCCCCTCCTTGCCTGAAGGAAGATCATCCCCCTTGCTCTCACTGCACACTGCTTCACACGCTGACCAAGGCTGCGTGTTATCGCACGTGTGCTGACCAACCGAAATAACCAACTAGGCCGAAAGTTGAATTTCCAGTGTTGAAAGAGTATTGGCGGAGGAACGCTGGATTGCTGTCACGAGCTTCACGGATTTTGTTTGACCAATCGGTAATGTAAATTAAGTCAAGAGTCAAGTCCCGCTTATTATCGTCCGACCCTAATCTAGAGTTACCTGCTATGAGTGTGGAAATCGAGTCTATTTCGCCGATATTTCGAGGAAATTAGCCGAGTTGTGTTCTACCAATCGCTAGAATCGCAATGTTCTTTATGGATGCTGAGATCATCTAGTAGCTCTATGCACGACTAGTCGGTCGTTTCGAGTTTCGTTTTCTTATTGTTAGTTTTTTAGGTTGATTTCACTTGGCGAGGTGTCTTCATGCGAAACACGATTTTGGAATTGCTCGACATGGAAATTCACGATCCAAGGCCAGCAATATTTTCAGTCCAGGACTGTCTTTCATGCTGTTCGGAACGGTTATGTGTATTTGCAGACAAGGTCACGTAATTAGTTACAGTATGGGACTGGATATTTTAGATGCACTGACTACAGGAAAAATACGCAATACGCAAACTTTCACGCATAGTTTTTGGAGTATGCAATTCGTTTATGACGCAATACGCATACGCATTCGAGAGACTTTGCGTATGCGCATTCAAATCAAGTAATTTTACTGACCGTAATGCAAAGTAACTTCGATATATAGACCCTTTTTAAGGCTGCGGTCAACACAAAATTTGGACACACAAACGGGTCAAAAGTACTGTAGTTTTGCGAGTTCCCACTACTAGACTTTCAGAAACCTTTTCACGCCCGTTCGACTCCAGGATTTTCTGAATTTGCTTCATGCATGCATAAAGACCTGCATTCCCATGTTTACATTCAGCGTAACTTTCAAGAATGTCAGATGAATTCCAAGATGTGACTGACCTAATCTTCTTTTTTTGGGTTGGGCCCCGTGCCGCCCCAGTTCCCCACGGGACTTTCCTGCCATTTTGTCAATAGCCGGACTGCAGTCTTGATACGATGAGCAAGGCCGTGAGGTGAACAGGTCTCACAGCAGTTCCCCTCTGTGTGTTTCCACTAGGAGCACCTCCACATTAGGGCATCTTGTGCCAGCACCAGCATCCCAGGATGATACTGGGCGACAAGAGGGACCTTTCCGACTGGTGTTTTGGAACCAGTTTCCTGATTCTTCACTCGTTCGGCATCCGAGTCGCCCAGAGCCAGGGCCAGCGACGGACTCACTAAACAGCCGTCCTCAGCCGCAACAGAACTGCGGCCTCCCGGTCAGGGTTGTTGGCCCAAGCAATGTGTGACCAACGCCTTAACTAAGTGAGCCACCGCGGCTTTCTCGGAGTAATTTCTGCGTAAGGGTCCATTTCTAAGCTCTTGGCAACTCTGCTTAATGGGTGGGGCTTGCCATAGTCTGACCGTGACTTATGATCTGACCACTGATCTGACCCTGGGCCAGGGACAGGGTCACATCAGTGGATGCTAGCATTAGACAGCAGGTTTTAACTGTTTAAAAAGTCATAACTCTTACGTTCCTCCATCCGTAGTGAAGGATCTGACAGAAGCTGGTTTCCAGCACTACATAGTATGACTTTGTAGCGGTATCATGTGAGGACTAGATGATATCGGAAACGAAATTGAAGTCCGCAAACCACAGAAATTTGAGCAGGCCATTCACACATTTTTACGTCTTTTACGGGGAAAAAACGTGAACGTGAAACGTTGCCGTGGGAACGTGAATCTGTGGAAACCCACAAGGTCACAAGTTGGCTCAAATGTACTTTGGGCTGCAATCGGAAATAATTGAGAAATGTGGATGGTTCAAAAGGACAGAACCATCTGGCGCTATGAAAACAACAATTGGATCCCGAAACCTGGGCACGGCTTCATCATGGTCGACGTTCAAGGCCCTAATCGTGTGATCGCATTGACTAATAATGGACATATTTACTTGTGGTGAGGTAGCAAATGGGAAATCGTGTCAGGAGTCGCCCAAAGCGTCAGCATAAACGACAAGTGCCTGTTTTCCGTCCAAAATGGAGTAATAAAACGATTTTGTGATAACCCGTGATAAGTTGGAGGCGTATGCTTGGAAGATACGAAATAGTAGTTGCTTGAATTTTGAATTGCAAGCTGATAAATGTAGGCTAGTTAATAAAGGTGGGTCGAAATTATGAAGTCTTTTCTAGAGACTCATTATGGGCAACAGTTAGAGTATTCGAAAATCGCTTGGAAAGGTAAAAAGGGCGATGGTATACCCTACGTGTGCAGTCGACGTGAGAGGTTGACTCTAGTTTTTTCTCCTCCTGTTTACATTGTGAATATACCAATAATTGCGGAAAACGTCAAAAGAATTTTGCTCTTCTGTTTTTTCTGTTTCACTCCTGGAAGGAGCGCGATCTCATAAACTGTAAACGTGAATGAAAATTTAATTGAAATGGATTTGGAAAATGGTAATAATATCAAAATGCCAGTTTCGATGGAAACGGAAATAAAAAAGGCTGCTTTCATCCCGCTGCAAAGAGGAAGATTATTAGACCGTTCTGCTCGTGAAATCATCAAATCGATCTCGAACGAAAATCCCAAAGAATTTTACCGGGATGCCGCAGTGGCAAGAAAATTATCGATTTTTCGACTCATGACTGATCTGGAAATGCCACGAGTGCCGTCAATGGAAGTGAACAAAGTGATTCATATATTTGGAGTGCCGGATGAAGAAGCTCAATCAACGATCGAACAGTTGCTTAAAAGTCAAGGTATGGAAATGGCACGCGATTCGGGAATCCGATGGTTATGCTGGCCAGAGACAGAAATCAGGAATGGTGGTCGGTCAGTCAAACTTCGAATTCAAATCAACAAAGAGATCCCGGGTTTTGCAAATTTTAAATCTGAGACGCTAAATCGAATGGTACCAATATCGATATGGTACTATGGCATGCCGAAGTATTGCTGGAAATGAAAGGAAAAGGGACACGTATCGAAGGAGTGCCCGGCTAGGATCGATAATCGACGATACGAAAATGATGCTTATGCAGCACGAGCGAGCGGCGGATATGGCGGGTTTCGACCTGGGACAATCATGAACGGAACTGAACAGGAAGCTACGACGCACTCTGGAAGCCTCAATACCGAAAATTTCCCACCAATGCAAACGCTCACTTCGGAGCAGCAAATTCTCAGAAGAGCGCCGATTTCCCCAACGAAAGATTACTTCCCCTTCTATACCAAGGACTCAAAATTTTCGAATCACTATCTGTGCAAGTTCGAAATGAACAACCACACCTACAAGTCGACTGAGCATTAAGAAGCAGCGTGCATGGGCGAAAAAGAAATTGAAAAGAAGATTTCGAACGCAAAAACTGCGGCAAAAGCAAAAGAATATGGTGAGCAGTTGCAATGGGACGAAAAAGAACACGGTTCGTGGATAGATTTCGCAAAGAACAAGCTTCATGCAGCAAATAAGAAAAAATACGAACAAAATCGGGAAGTACGCAAGGCTTTGTTCGAAGCAACCCCAAAGATTCTTGTCGAAGCCATCCCAAATGACTCGATCTGGGGAGCGGGAGTTGGAGTCAACGATCCGGCGATCAACGACGAGTCCAAATAAAGAGGAGGAAATCAATTCGGGAAGATATTAACGAAAATACGGGACGAAATGACGGCGAATCCAAAGTAACTACGAAGAAGAGGTCAATACGATCATGGAACAACGACGAAATAAAGATGGAAAGAAACGCATGCGAGAAAGTACATCGGGATCGGACACCGACGGCGAGGATGCATCCAAACAACGTAAGAACCAATAGCTTTTGACCTTGGCACCAGATAGGCTCAATCTCTTTTTGGATCTCACAATAGGGAGGTCATGTTTTCAACCAACAATGCTGCAGGACTTCGAGATAAGATACCAAAAACGTTGTCTATTTTCGCTTTTCTAAAAAGTTTGGATATAGTGTGCATTCAGGAGACTCACTTCCGTAGTGCTCAGGAAGCAGCTTTTTTCGATAGTGTTTTTCAGTCGGGCTTCAGGATTTTTCACACTTTTTCTAAAGAGTATAGTGCAGGGCTTGTATACTAATAAGTAGAAGGTGTTTTTTCTTTGAGATTATTCGTGTCACTAGTGTCCCAGGTCGAGGCCTGGTATTAGCTGCTGAATTTGGAGCCAAGTCTTTTTTGTTTGTGGGTGTATATGCGCCAGCTCAGGAGCATGCCAGGAAGGGTTTCAATGATGAATTATATGAGACGACTTCGCAAAGGCTCCGGTATCATGATGCAAGTGTTTGCCTCGGCGATTTCAATTTTGTAGAATCTAAAGAGCTTGATCGCAGTGATCTCACAAATTATCTAGAGGTGGGCCTGAAAGAATTCCGAAGATTTTCTTCGAAATTCAAAGTTTGGGATATTTTTAGAGTGCATCATCATAATGGTCGTGAGTTCTCTCATCTCGCCCGTAGCACCAAAACGCAGGGCCGACTTGATAAAATCTACGCAACTGAAAACGTGGTGAATTCTTACGTAAAACGCAAATTTACAAATACGGGCCTATCTGACCATGAAATCTTTGAGATAGGTGTAATTTTTCTTTTGCAAAGGTACCTTGTTATTGGAAACTGGATGTACAGTAGACTTCTTTGCAAAAGATAAATTTTTGCAAGAGTGCGTGATAAATAAACTGCATGCGCTGCAAGGTGTAATATGTCATGCTACTGATGAGGATATCTTGTTACAATGGGAGCATTGCAAAATAGAAATAGGAGATCAGTGTAAGGCAAGGAAAAGGACTGTAGAACTAGAGAACAGGAAAAAACGTCTGTGGCTAGAAAAGGAGCTGGAGAAAGCAAAGGAATTATTGGGTGTGCATAAAACGAGTGTAATTCTAAAAGCCGAATATTTGGATGTGTGTGATAAGGCTTAGGGCTTTTGACAGGAAGAAGTTTGGGAGACTCACGTCAGAGATCTAGCCACTGACCACTGCTAAACAAATGCAAAAGAATTCGGCTGAAAGTAGAACAGTGTATGCTGTACGTGGGGAAAACGGGTCTTTGTATGGAGACCAACTCGAGGTTATTGAAGAAATTAGGCGGCAGTATGCCCAGTTGTTTACGAGCGTTGGGAAAACTGACGAAAGCGCAGCAAAGGAGTTTTTGAACCAGCCTCCTTTTGGGGTGGCGAATGAGGCTGACAGAAAGGATTTTGGGGAGGAGATAGGAGAGGATGAGGTAAAGAATGCCATGCGCTCTTTTCAAGGGAAAAAGTCACCTGGCAGTGATGGGTTACCAATAGAACTTTATACAGTTTTCTTGAACGAAACGGGATGGATATTGAGCAAGGTATCTGATCTGATTTATTCCCCAGCGAAACGCAGTTGCGCACTAAACTGCGGGACATGAGCATACCGTGTAACAATAAATTAAAAGTCAAAGAAAAATGTGAAACGTCGATCATTTTTAAAACAGAAAAGCGTGTACAGATTTCCTGAACTTGCCATATGACATTAATCTTTTTCTTCATCGACCACAGAAAATATAAACTTTTGTGGAATCGAATTCCATAAAATAAATGATGAGTGTTCAAACGATTGTTCGAATGCAATTGTGACAGTTGGGTCTGGGGGTAGCTCAAGGTGATGGCTGCCATTGAGACGTGAACTAACCCTGCGCCCAGATTCTGACGTCAGTTTGAGTCGACTTTGATCGTAATCATGCTTGCCAGAAAAAAATTTGTGTAGTTGACACAGTTTAAGAATTTTTCTTCGATCGGCCATTGTTCTCCAGCCCCACTCTGATAGGGTCGAGGCGTAGTTTGCGGTCCAGTTTTTGGTCAAAAGGCGCAAAGCGTACTCCTGGGTACGTTCTAATTTATCTATGTCTTCCTGAAGAATTAGATCGTAGATTTGACAGCCGTAGTCAAGCTTCACCCGAATACAGGCTTCAAAGACTGCCTTGAAGACTTGCGGTGGACAGTTTCGGCCTAATTTTCGGTGCAGTGCACCGATCATTGATCGGGATGCAGATGAGATTTCGGAGACGTGCTCGCTGAATTTCATATCCGCTGATAAGGTAACTCCCAAGCACTTGACTTTTTCCGCAACGTCCAGTACCATGCCGTCAATAGTAAGCTTTGGCGAATGACTGAGTTCACGGTGATTATATCGAAATACGGCCACTTTACATTTTGAAGGATTCAAGTGCAGACCCGCAGACAGGAATCTCGACTGGATGAAATCTATTGCAGGCTGTAGAACTGACTCTGCATCTTTAAGCCGTTTCAGTGGAGCCAACAGTGATGTATCGTCAGCGAATCCGAAAAGCGACAAATTTGGAAATTGCGTTTCGAAGTCGATGAATATCAGGTCGAGGGCAGCAATGAATAAGATTGGGCCTAGCACACTACCTTGCGGCACCCCACTGACCACTCGATCCCTCGTCGAAGCACAGTTATCGACGGACACATATTGCCAGCGATCGGTTAGATAAGAATTCATCCAAATAAGAAGCTTGGGGGGGTACCCGATGATGACGTTCGAGCGTTCGAAGTAAGATTAGATGCGGTAGGTGATCGAAAGCTTTTCGAATGTCCAGAAAGATGCCAAGCACATGACTCACTTCTTTTTGGCTGAGCCAATCATGAATTGATTAAGTACATCGGATCAAAGCGCTTATAGTTGATCGACCTTGGGAAAATCCGTGTTGATGGCGGGAGATTTTAATTTGTCTTCGGAAGAACCCAGCCACAAGTCGTTCCATAACTTCGGACAAAACAGATAGGAGAGAAATCGGTCGATAATTTCCTATATTCCCTCTGTCTATAGAGGTATATAGAGCTTCATCCTTCTAGTTGTTATTTTGGAATAAATCCGCAGCTTTACAAAGGCGAGGGGATAAAGCGCAAAGATCTAGCTGGATACCTTTGACCATGTTGAATGTTGGCTACAGAATCTTAGCAAAGATTCTTAAGATGAGACTGAGGAAAGTGATGGTCGAATTGTGCATCCTGGCCAGACTTGCTCTGTGCCGGGCAGAGCAAGTCTGGTCCCTTTTCCTTACATTTCCAACAATACTTCGGCATGCCATAGTACCATATCGATATTGGTACCATTCGATTTAGCGTCTCAGATTTAAAATTCGAGACGGGGTCCTGACGCTGTAAAATGCTGTAGAGTACATTAATGAGTCAGATATGTGCGCGATACTTCTCTCAGTTGGCCATATGACCGCCTTTGACATCGTGGAATGGGAGTATCTTCTCGCCGTCTGGAACTATTTTGAGTTAGGCAAAGATTTTCGAAATTGGATCAAGGTCATTTATAAAGCAGGGATAGTAACGACGTCTGTACAAGTGAACGGGTATATATCCTCGCCCTTTCACCCAAGCAGAGGGATAAGGCAGGGCTGTCCATTGTCGGCTTTATTGTATGTGCTTGAATCAGAGACTGTCACTAATTATGTCAGGAGGAAAACAACCATAAAAGGAATAGATTTAATTGGGCAGGAACTAAAAATTAGCAATTACGCGGATGACACGAATTTTCTGTTGACTGACTGTGTCTCTATAAAGCGCAATTTGACGTGTGCGAAAAATTTGGGAAAGCATCTGGGGCAACACTAAAACTGGAAAAACCAAAATTTTGTTACTTGGCTCGATGAATCTGGCTGATTTAGAGCAAGACCTGCAAACTTATGTGGTCGAGCAAGTAAAGGTTTGTGGGTTCTTGATTTCCAGTGCGAGAATGGAAATAGCAGCAAACTGGTCTTTAGTGCGCGAACATATCGGGACACTAAGCAGCAAAACACCGCATTGCGAAAGTATGGTATTTAGCGTCCATAATCGCACCTTAGTCTGATCTCCAACGGTATATTGAAAAAAATATAGATGGATATTTCTAGTATCCATCCAAAGCAAATATGGTTAACAAGTACATTTTGAGAAGGAGTAAAGCCCAAGGCGGAGTGGCTTACCCAGATGTAGACATTAAAGTGTTAGCCTTCCGCTTGATGCTTCTGTTGCGTAGACTGGTAGCCAGCCAGGAAGCAGCTTGTCACAGGGTGTTTGATTTTTTCTTTGAGAAAGTGAAATACGCAAAACTCAATCAGCTGACTAACATAGCAGTACCTCGACTGTATAAAGATATCCGCAGGGCTGTTATAACTGCCAAGTTTTGTCTAAGAGACCAGGGTAGTGAGGGATTAGACACCAAAACATATCCGCTGAAACACATCAAAACCAAGATATTTTATGAGCACATGATGGGCGGTAAAGTGGGCAAGGCCACCCTGGCCATGCAGGAATACTGGAAAGCAAAGTTGGGGAACGACTCAATTGATTTTGGGGCTTATTGGAACTTAACCAGGACTAAGAATGTTGACGGGCTGACTCGTAGTTTGCACTATGGCTTGCTGTATAAGGCTTTATGCACGAGAAGTAGAGTTTCTAAATTCGCTGATGTTGAAGCAAATTGTAAATACTGCAGGAATCACTATGCATGTATTGACACTGAGGATGTTCACCACGTTTTCGTCTCATGTTCACGGGCAGTATCATTTTGGAATAAGGTGTAGGTTTTTTTAAAAATAATAGATCCGGCTACTACTTTGGGGGCTGAAAACAGGGTTTTCGGGATAGTAGGTTCGTCCAACAAGTTTGCCGCCTCAATAGCAAACTTAGTTCTGCAAGCAGCAAAGAGGTGCATATGGTTTGCGAGGTAGATTACGAGGAGGAAAATGGGATAGTTGACCTGTGGAAATCACTGTTGAGACGGCTAAAAGTTCTGAAAGTAAGAGCGAGGTACATCTTACCGCATAGTGAGTACAAGGAGCTTTTTGTGAAGTCGTCTTTCTGTAGGGTTCTATCGTTGTATGGGTAAAATATAGGTGTGCAGTGGGCAGAGAAAAGAATAAGGAAAATGAAAAATTGAAAATTGAAAAAAATAGAAACAAAAAGGGGAAAAAACGTATTAAGAAAATATAAAACTGCTGTGGATTTTGCCCATTATTGTCTTTGTTGCGAAAATAATCTGCGAAAAGTTTTGGTTATTGAGAAGGTACTTATCGTAAGAGGAGAACTTTGTCTTCACTCATTGCGGGAGCTAGTGTGCGGATATTTTTTTGTTTTGAGAATTACGCGTTGTGCAGTGGTTTTCTACTAGTTAGGATGCATGTAAGTAAAGCAGCTAAGCTGTGAGAATGAGATCAAACAGGAGATAGCAGCACCTAGATTGGTGCCATTTTTCCTTTCTATTCGCTTATATTGCTTGGTTTATTAAGGTCACAAAGAAAAGAAGGAAGATCAACAAGCGATAAAAAAGTGTGATAAATTGATCGAATTTGAATTTAACGGTTTTTGCACTTAAAATTGATGCCACGAAAAAAAATGCCACTGAAAAAAAATACTAGAAATCGAAAAAAATACCCTACGTCCCTATTGTAACCCGCATCTAATGATGAGGGTACCTACCGTGTAGGTATGTACGCCCACTCATAGACGGGAGGAGTATCACACTATGTACTTATGTCAGCCGTTTTTGTAAGACCTGGAGGCCATACAAGTATAGTATGCCCCCTTGGTCAGTATCCGTCTGACTGCGAGAAGGCCTGAGTAGCTGCGAAGTGCATGTACAGCCAAAAACCCATACAATACATCAGGTTTAGGCGGGATTTGAACCCACGCCTGCGGAATTACCAGTTCAGCATGTTAACCCGCTACCATCAAGAAACCGTTCACTGCTACTAACCGCATGTCTGAAAGTGCGTGCGATGTGCGCCTGAGTGCGACTGTGTCGCTTGCTCGCCTTCTTTATGAAAATTATGGACCCCCTTTCTATTCACTTCGCAGTCTATTGTAGCACAGTAGACTGCAAAGTACGTCTTTTTGTCGTACCTAGGACTAGGATAATGTGAGCTCCAAAAAGGAATCACTGGCACAAGAAATGGTATTTTTCTGACCATTTGATTCAATATTTGTGTCGCTATTATTTTGCCCCCCCTCCCTAATAATCACGGAACTCATTTTGACCAATGAAAGTTATGGAACCGTTATGGGTTTACTGTAATCAAAAAACTCCTTTCCATTTCTCCCTAAAATTTCCTTTTTATATAAACATGGTCTTTAAAAATTTCATGTCGCTTCAGTAATGCTCAAAATCAGAGTTGCTGCACTGATTTTCTCCACCGCACGCTGCTCTTATCCACGAGTCTCCTGCCGAAGTAAATAGCTTCTAGTAAGAACAGCTCAGCATGTTTTTCCTCTCCTAGGTAGTAGGTGGCTAATTCAGGAAAAGCACCTACAAATCTTTTTTCTAGAATTTTCTACAGAAGAATGGCCTTTAGCTTATTTACGCTTGTGTAACGGGAGTGATTTGAAGCAGCAGCTGGCTCTAGTAAGTTTGGAAGCACAGGCTAGCTTGAGTAAAATTGGATGTTTCTCCTCGCCCAAGCGAATGTTCTAGTTCTCCGCCATTGAGCCGCAACAAGCCAAGAATTAGCGAGCTCGTTCTCGGCTCTGCTGAGGTATATAGTGAATACCAGGTTGCACGGTAGAACGCGTCAGACGTTGGAAGAAGCCAAACCATGAAGTTCAAATTGGTGATTCTGTCATTGATAGTTTTTCTGTGCTGCGATTACGCTTTTGGAAGGCACAGACGATGGAAGTTTGAAAATCTGGTACAAGAACGCCCCGTCAAACAGGCGAAGGGATTACTGGAAAAGGTAATTTTTAGTAACTTTTGGAAATATTCACTTTGTTTTGGGTTTTTAATAATCGGGTTTTTATTGTTAAGCCTGTTTTTGTGGAAAACACTGAAAATACTGAGCCAGAATCAGAGTCAGAAGAAGCCGACAGTACAACACAACCATCATGGATAACCCGTTTTTGGAAAAGTACGTTCGGAAGAAGCGATCCATTCAGTGAAGTGGAAGATCGTAGTCAAGAATCTGAAGAAAGCGAGGGTTTTTTCTCTTCTTTAAAACCATGGTGGAAAGGGTAAATATTTTCGATTTTTTTGTCGATGCAGCAAGTTTCTTAGTGCCAAATGGACGAGAGGAAAATAATTTTTCTAGGCCTAACGTTTGCAGTTCGGAGGTTCAACACATCGAACCCACTGCGGATGGCAGCTCATTTTTGACGTTTTCAATGACCAGTTGCCACGACTCCGGGCGATCCTATAAATGTACCAAGAGGACGAAGCATAATAGCACAGCCACAAAGGTGCATACGTTGACTTACGAGTGCTGCCTTGGATACGACAGAGATCCAAGGTCGAGGCTGGGGTGTCCAAAAAGTAAGGGACTTTTTCTGAGATTGACTCAACTGGGTCAAAGTTGCCTACGTCTGGTCAGAGCTTCAATGGGATGTAGGCAAACTGGGCACGCTGCAGGTCAGTATTTTATACAGCATCGTTTGTCATCTTCCAGAAGTAGACCTGCAAGACTGGGCGAGCACATTGCGCAGTGTGAATGCGACGAAACTGGCTGGAGCACTGGAAGAAGCCAATTTGACTGCGCTGTTTGATGGAAAAGTTACGCTGTTTGCACCATCCGACAATGCAATGACGTCTGGCGATGGTCAGGTATGTTTACTGCACCTGTCCATTTGGCTCTCTTGCTGATGTCAGCTTGCCATTAAGTCTGTGCTTTCTATTGATGATGCTACCCATCGTGTTAGGGTTCGCACCCCCCCCCCCCCCCCCAATGCGGACTGTACTGTAGCTGCGGATTACCGATCACAGTAGCATTTGCCAGGCAATCTCTGTTCTGTCAGACGACGCATTGAGTACTCCCGTTCGAACTAGCTCGCTTCAAAAATCTGATAAAGGCGTGAAACTAAATCTGACTGAATATGACGTGCGAGAGTGGGGCAGGAGCAAACGATAAAATATGCCCCATACTTCTACAGGCTACATTCGCAATCAGTTTCAGTCGGGGGTTTCCTTAACAGTGATTATCAAGTCCGCTTTTCCCGGTCAGCAAACACGCGGGGTTGGCTGTCACTCTATCGGAAACTCTTGCTGTTATAACAATAACCTGAACAAAAAGTTCGTGAAAACTTGATGTTTTCCTAGTCCAAATTGAATGATGGAATGTTCCAAAACTAAGGACCATTTTTTTGCAGAATGACATCAACGTTGTTGTTCTGGAAACAGCGGACAAGATGCAATTCGCTCGTGACATCCTGAGAAGTCACATCGTTGATGGCACACGCGTTTATTCATCGGACGATTTCCAGGACGAACTGCTTCTCCCAAGTGCATCCAATGGCGCCTCCATTCGTATTAACATATTCGCACGTCCTGTTCCAGTAAGCTGGAAATGCATGGCTTGAGGAATTACGCATGCTTCCTTATGGTGAACTAAACTGGAGGAAATTCAAAATTGGCCAGAAATCCTGGATAACTGCTCTGATTCTGTTTCAGTTTGCCACAGCCGACTGCGCTCGCCTGCTTTCAAGCGATCATCGCACTCAAAACGGCAGTTATATCCACGTTATCGATCGTGTATTGACTCCAGTGAAACGCAACTTGTGGCAAATGATTGAGGACGATCCAAGATTCTCGGTCATGCGTTCACGTAAGCATTGTAGATTATGCACACCTAACGATAAGCACCCTATACACTACTGAGTGGAGGAAACAGAACTACAGGAACATACCGTGCTGTGCTGATTCGTCACAGCAGAATTTTTCCAACCAGCACTCTTTCCTAGTGGTTGACGAAAACATAAGACGCCGTCTGGTGGACCCCAAGCAGCATTTAACACTGTTGGCATTTACTGACGAAGCGTTTGAGAAATTGAGCCCCAAAATGCGTCAGCATATTCGGGAAAAGGATAGCTGTTTTAACAGTAAGGGCTTTTTTAATTGCCGATTTTTAAAATGCGGGTATTTAAGTATCATCTAACTTTTCTCAGACCTTCTCCTTCATCATATTTTGCCCCATACGATCTGTGCAGCAGCTATTTACAACGAGCTCGGTTATGTTCGCAATCTGGCTTTTCGAATGATGAATGCTACGCGATCGAGCGAGGGGGCCGTTAAATTCTCGAATGTCAAAGTGACGACAGCTGACCACATGGCAACTAATGGCGTCATGCATGTGATCGATGGTGTCGTTTTGGTTCCTGAGAGTAAGTCAGGTCAGGTGTTAAATGTCGCGCCTTGACCTTCAGTTTACTGCTCATCTTATTGTCAGTACCCGCTGATTCTGGTCGTGGATTCTCCCTGATTTTTGCTTGTTTATAAGGCTTTAAACTTGTAGTACTGCGTGCCTCTTGGGATGGGCTGCTAAGTCTTTCTGGCATAGCGGAGTCAGACAGTCAGTGTGTTTCTCATGTCCCACCGCTCATGAAGTCTATCCCTCCAAAGTTTTACGCTGTCATCAATTTGTTGTTAGTTACCACCTATCAAATTTTATTTTCAGTGCTGGATATCATCGGTGCGCTAGAGAACAGCAATGGCGCTTCAGCCCAGTTCGCATCTGCCTTGAAGGCACGCGAACTCGCGTCTGCTCTCACTGAAAGTGACAAGCCAGTGACCGTCTTCGTCCCTCCATCCGACAACATTTCTAGCTTGTCTATCAATGAGTTACGTAATCACATTGTTCGCCAATCCATTCTGGATCGTTTTCGAGTTGTCTTGAACAGACCAAAGACAGTTGTCACTGACGCTGGTCGAAATGTCACAATACGCTTCGACTATGATTACGCTGGCTTGTTCGATTGGAACGCTGAAAATCGATTGAGGCTGCACGTGGGATGCGCTCGGGCAGAGAGAATCATTAGTAGCTGCAACGGGGCTATCGTACTGTTGGACAAGGTATGGATGGACATATTTAGAGTATTTTAAAATTCAGTTTTCAGAGACCACAATGTGCCTTGTCATCTTATCGAACTCGAGCGATCATAGTACTCTCACGATCAGACCCTTGACTCCACCGACGTGTGACTCCTGAGGTTCATTAATCCTTCCCCTGGTCTAATCTGCATTCTGGTCAAACCCATCTCATCCCATGGCTGATGGATCAGTGGTCTCAGCTCGCAAAGCCAAACCTCTTTGTGTCATGGAATGAGCCAAGTTCCCACTCATTCAGGCTTTTCTTTTTCAGCCCATCGCAACACCGACCTTGGACACGTATGATCTATTGAAAAACAAACCAGAACTTTCGGAATTCGTCTTCTTGATCGACAAGGCGGGTCTTGTCACCGCACTCAAAGGAAATCAGCTGGATGGGACAGTTCTTGCACCGACTAATGCAGCTTTGGCTAGAAGTCTGACAGGAGCAGAAAAACGGCGATTGTTGAATAATCAGAGCTATTTGAGAAGATTCATCAAGGAGCATATCCTGCTTGGTAAGAACTTGCAATCTAATACGCAATGCTCAGGCATTGGCGCATAGCTACTTCGCCGAAATCTTTGCGAAGTTTCCCCACTCGCAGCCAGGGCCAGAAGCCTTGATATGCTGTTGCTTGTAATCAAGCCCAGCAAGCGCAGGGGGGGGGGGGGGGGTAGTGTGACGTGCGGGGGGTTGGGTTTGCGACTATACCTGTGGCTGACACATCAACTCCAGGGGTTGACGTTTCCCAGCCAGATTCGAGGGTTACGTGCTACGTATACCACTGCATGCGCTTTTCAGAAAAAGCGCAGCTTACAGAATCAGAAACACTCGCTCGTTATTTTCAGGCACCAAATGCTGCAACGAGTTATCAGGCAACGACTGGTTCTTACCAGGCCGCTACACAACCATGGCTGGCACAAAAGTAACATCTATTGGCAATGCCGGGTCGTCAACACTAAAGGTTGGTGGAGCTGATGTCGACCGGTGCGATTTGATGGCTACAAACGGCATCGTGCATTCGGTTGAGGAGACAGTTAGCTCGAGACGCCAAGCAGGTTTTTGGCCCACTCACTGGAATAGATTCGACGATGAGTTTTTCGATGATTAACCACCTATTACGTCATGAACTGACCAGATAAGGGTGGAATACATTTACTCCAGCTGTGTAATTTCTTGCTAATTGTGAGTTGTGTGGGCCCTAAATTTTGTCGTGCATGTCTGCATCTGACAAAGTGAAAGACAGGAGAATAAAAGGAGACTCGAGCCTTGAGTGCCACCCCTCCCGACGACCACGGTCAACAAACGATGGCTCGTATAATTGATCTCCTAATCCATAATTCAGCTTGAAAGATAATAGCGCAAAAATGGTCCACAAGGCGACACAGTACTCATATCCTCAATACGAGTAGATGGCGTCAAGTCCTTGATCTATTGTATGTTATAGTTGCGGCCACATGCATTCACTCACAATTTCTTATCAGCTGTAACAACTCGCTCTAAATTGCTTGATGGCAGGTTGTACAAATAATTTTTCACCTTTTTGATTCATATTCCTGACTTCAGCTTGAACTGCGGTGGGCCGTTTATTTGACTTTCCTGATGACTTCTTGTTTGCCTGACCTGAACCCAGGCAAGCTTGAGTAGCGCTGGTCTGACTAGTACAGTACTTGTGGAACTCAACTTGACTGGGCACGTCTCTGGTCAGCTCGCAGCTTTTGCTGGAACAAAACCCTAGACCCGGTTTTTCGAAAAGGCTGGACCTATTTCTGCTCACAGAGCCTGTAGGCCCAAGAGACTGACGTTTCCAAGCCAGGCAAAGATCAATAATTCTCTCCTCAGAAGGCTCAGGTTTTTAAAATCAGGCAGTCGTACCAGAAGACTTGGCTTTTTCAACATGATAGTTTTAAATTCGCTGTTTCTTCCATGACCTTTTGAATTGTTTTATGAGGGATTTTTGTCTGCCATTATCAATGCTCGTATGACTCGGGGTCAGTAAAGCATGAGTCATGAGGAAGTGGTGACTGGTGATAGCATAGTCACAATAGCAAATTCTGACCCAGAATAAGAGGTGAAGAACATATCAAACATCACTGTGCGATGGGACTTAAAAAGTTCCAAGCCTGATCGCAGCGTCGGCTGTGCAGGCTGTAAAATGGCATATAATTATTCCTAATTTCGACATAACCTCTATAGAATCTGTGTGATTTTTTGCATTGGTATGCGTGGTAGCGTAAAGTACGCTGCTGCAGCTCATGCGCAAGGTACTCAGGTTACGAACTTTTTGAACTCGGGGACCCAACCACTTGGGGAAAGCTGTGCGGCGCCGCCATCAACACTGGTAGTTTTTCTGTTTACGTATTTCTTTAAAACGAGATGATGAGATATTCCGTGAGCGATTCTTCAGTCATAAAAGTGCAAAAAAAAGACCAGCGTATCAGCTATCTTCGAAGCATGAAAAACACTTTTAGCGCAATGATTATTGATTATTGATTACAAAATGCCGTCGCTCTTTGTGACTGCGGGGGGGGGAGGGGCAGAGTTGGCCAAAGATAAGAACCGGTCTTCAGACTTTATTTTGGTGAGCATTTCAGCCGAGCGTTGCCATCAGGTTTATGGCATCAAATGAAGTACACAAGATAAACTACTTTTAGCAGCTTTCTTTCCTTAAACATTCAATTTTTACTGCGGTAGTGCGAATCGTACGTAAGCTCACTTTACGACTAGAGCTGGTATTTTCAGTATGACGGACTCTCCAAACTCGAATTCACCCCTTCAAAAAATTTCGAGCATTCATTTCAGAAAATTCACGCTGGATGATTTAAAACAAGTTCAAGATTTCCTGGCTCGAATTCACTACGATGTTGGGACACATATAATGAGAACTTATTTCACAAAAACCAAAGCAACTTGGGAAGTCGGCTTGAATGAAGCGGGTCAACTGGTCTATTTCGATAGTTTTCATGAATTGCCCATTTGCGAAATAGCAAAACCAATTTTATTCGGTTTTCGAGTATATTTGCGGGAAGATTATCAAGGCCGGGGCATCGTTCGTGACCAGAGCTTTTTTCAAAAAGATCATCCATTTGTTGGAAACGCCAGCGGCCAGCATTTGGCTCATATTACTCCGCGAATTTCGCATGTTTCACTGGACTTCAAAATGTTGCGAATGGTCGGAAAGCCAACGACAGACCGGCTGCAAGGTTACGCGAACTTCATAGATACCCCTACGGGCATTGAAATCGTGAAACTGGAAAATGAATTGGATATGACAAAACTTTTAAATTTTGATCGTACAGTGCTCGATATGGATCGACAGGAATTTATGCGTGCCTGGTGCGAAGCAAATACTTTTCCAGACTATTATGCGACGACTCTGACAGCCAAGGAAAAATCGAATGGTAATATTTTGGGATTTGGAACTTTAAGAAAATTTTCAGATTTCTATACCATTATGCCTCTATATGCTGCCAATGCTTCCACTGCGAAACAGCTGTTGGCGAAATTAGTCGACATCTATATGAAAGAGTGCGGATCAGATCCGATTAGTTTAAGATTTGATGGAAGAAATCGAGTTTTGATGGAATTCTGTCATTATTTTAAATTTGAGCGCATTGCTACTCTAATAAGAGTTTATTACTGCGGCGCTGAGGTGATCAGAGGCAGAATAAATATGGACCGTGTGTTTGCAGTGCATGAGTACTGGCCAGTATAAAAACTGGACAATAGCGATTGCAGTGCTGGAACGTGACGCATACCATGCGCACTCTGGCTCTGCAGTACTCATGTTGATTGATGACCGAATAACATGGAAAAAGTATGCTGTGTGCCATGTCTGTAATGAGATTTCTGTAGTCAAACGCCTCTGATAAATTCGGGCTTGTACCTTTTATGCACTTTATTGATTAGGCTTCATGCTCAAGCCGCCCCCCCCCCTTTTTGTACACGAGAGGAGCCGCGTGAAATCAATAGACCTTTTAGCGTCACAAAAATTGGAATTTCCGCGATTACGGAGCTTGGCTGATGACAATTCGGACTTGGTGAGACCTTTTGTCCGATGCACTAAATAATTGCGATGATCGAAGGCAAATGAAATTTGAAAATTCATTTTCTAAAGGTGTAAAGGCAATTTCTCCACATGCTTTCATCGTCAATAACTTTTGTTAAAAATATTGAGCTTTTGCCTGTCAGCCGAAATTTGCATAAGATCGCGCACAGATCTGCTGGATCCTTGTTTTGTTGTTATAAGCAGCCGAAGCGGGGATTTCAAATTAGAAGCTTTTGGTGCACGCTGAAAAGGTCTATTCAACCTGCCACCCTTAAGCTGGAAGTATAGTTCGATGCGATGCGTCAAATAAGCTTGTGATGTGACGTTTTAGGCACCTTTTTACATAGTCAGTTCACTCATAAGTGTCGCATCGCACGCTTATTTGACGCATCGCATCGAACTATACTTTGGGCTTTAGAGATCTGCGAGAGTGAAACGCCTACTGGATTGTGATTTACTAGCGACCTTCAGTTCAGATCTCACTGGCTAATGGGCGCCACGTCCCTGTAGTCTGAGGCGCCTCCTTTCACAAGACCATGGTAAACTCATAGACACCCCTTGTCGTATGACAGGTGTAACCCTCGTGCCTGGTAGGCCATGGTGAGTGGGAGAGAGTAATCGATACTCTCCCCTGGCTGGGAAACGTCAACCCCTCGGGTTGATGTTTCAGCCGTAGGTATAGTCGCAAGACTATCCTGCATCAGTCGGAGCGTTTGTCCCGCTGACTTCGGTCGGCCGCCTTCCTCCCACGCCTGCCAGGCTTGTTTACACAGGTCCGTGCAGGACCAGCAGCTCTTCATTGAGCGCATGAAACTTGTACCTCTCCCTAACCTTACCAAATACGACTTCCGCACGTAAACCTTACATGTGCTGAAGACATCACATGGGAAGGGTACTTATTTTTAGTAATATCAAGTAATATAAAGCACCATTTTACTAATATTCAGGTAGGAAGGGGGAGCCAGTGCCTGATGCACAGTCTTATCCCATAATGCTGACGCGGCTAAACGCTTACTCGTTAAAGCTGATGGCATAAGTCAACGCTTTTTTTTTAAATATGGATCTGGTTTATGACTTCGTTTTGTTTGTAAAGTCACAAAACTTCTTTCCAGAACTTAGCAGATTTCTTGTGTGTGTTTGTGTGATTTCTTGCAGACCAGACAATCTTGTCAGCTGTGACAAGGCTTCTTGTCAGCATCTTGTTACTGGCAAGAGCAGCGGCAAAAAACCTCCTCTTGGGAGAATGCTCACAAGTCTCGCCAGGAGATGTAAGAGCTGTTAACGTGGGGTGCCTGTCATCTCCCGGAAGCAACCTTGGCTTCTGCAAGGCAAGGCTACATCTCTCTGCGCTCCCTACAATATCGGAAATGGGCACTCTTTCCGACAGTGGCTACAGGTGCAGAAAAAACTGTAAAAATCGTATTCACTGCAACGCTTCGTCCTCACAGATCATCATCACTCTACCTGACAAAGCTCTCAATGTAATGACCGCAAAATGGCGAAGCGACTACAATATGGCCATTATTTTATGAGTATCGCGGCGTCATATTTGAACTTTGATGTTATTGATTGATGATCTTATTTTGAGACAAAACATTTAGCCCCCCCCCCCCCCCCCAGTGTGATCATTGCCCATTCCGAAATATGTATGCGCGTAAGCGTCACCTATTATGCTTTATACAACGCTTATCCTGTCATCCTGTTCTTATCCGCTCATACTGTTCTTTCACCAAACGTATCGTAATTAGAGTTGACAGAAATAAGGTCGGTAGAATAAGCAATTCTCCATTTTCATGTCCTGGAGCAGTTGTGCACCTGTGGAGGCATTCAAGCTTAATCATGACATAATAACTGACATTATGGTATTCGACATAAATAAGTGGAAAAAATCTTATTACATAACCGACTCAATGACTCGTTGCACATGTCCAAACCAATCGCAATTGCAGCCTTCGAACTCCCCAAAATCAGTGTTCTCACTCATTTTCGTTTTCATCACTAGTTTCATCCGATGACCCTCGTCGTGCATATTTCCTTTTCCCTTTTCCATTTCCAGCACTGGCTCCTCGTTGGTGCTGTTGTTGTTCGCCAGTCGTTGTCACGGCGGGCGACTGGCACGAATCGGAGACGCTGGACGAGCGTACTGTAAAGTCGCAATCACATTGTTCATCGTGGCGGGCATCAGAAAGCAGTTTCTCCAAGTGGTGGATGTATCGAATGGCGAAACGAAGCGTTTCTACTTTGCTGAGGCGCTTATCACTTGAAATAAAAGAAACGGCGATAAGACTGGAAAATGCATTATCATCATGAGCGTTTTCATGATGCCATATGAAATGTGGAGGTTCATCTGGATCCCTAAGCTATGGACTGCTGATAAGTTGGAAGACTTGGCTTGGCCCTGAGTTTTTGGCTCCACCCCTCCAGTAATATGAACAAGGCGTATTGGTAAAATCGCCAACCGCTGATCAAAAATTTGAAATGATCAGGCGGACATGTCAGTGTTTTCAGCCATTATGAACCTGATGCACAATATAGTGTAAACATCAAAGTAGAAAAATCCAAGTGGAAACTTATCAGGCACTGGCAGATGATTGCGTAATTTCTCGTATCCATCATTCACGCATCGAACTCGGTGACGCTCACGTTCGTTACGTTTCCATACGGCCGTCGGACCATAATAGCTAGAACAAGAAATTTTTCTGTCTAGACACTTGTTTGATCCTTGAAGCTCTTCTTCTCGTGGTCCTTCAAACCCATCTGTACAAGTACATAATCCCCTTGCAGCTTCCCGTAGGCTGAAGGAGCAAATCCTACAATGATCTACAGGCCGCCATGCATCCACCAACAATACACCTATGCCCTAGCCGGGTCTACAATACGCGTTGCGCACATCTGCCCTTTGGAACAACGCACCTGTACTCATCTCCGAGTTGATAAGGCAATGGAATACTGCATTCGGGAGCGAACGGATCCAACTTTCGTTCTTTGTCCCCGTTCTCACCCAAGCCGAGTCCGTTGGCCTCGTCTCGCATTTGCTGCTGATACTGCTGATACGCATTAGCCGATTTCCTTTTATGGCCGACCATACCATACGCTCTGGGCGCCCCCATGCCTGACCCTGGTGGCTGGGCATAGGATTGGTGCTGGAAGGCCGAGAAGTCCGCGCTAGGGTCCAGGAACTGCTGTCCATCGAATGTGGGTGCTGCCAGGCCGAGAATACCTTGTTGAGGGTGTCCGCTGGCGGGCACATTTGTGGGCATGGCACTCATATAATAGCCGATTCCAGGCAGGGGATATGATTTGGTGATATCGCCATTGGGGAAATAATCCATGATTGATCGGGTTTTGAATACAGGATGCAGGGGTGACCAGAATTCTCGCTACACACTATGTCTTGCTTGACTAGACGATGGCTCCTAGCTGCCACAAACACAGTCACTGTCGTCCTATACGAGTCGCGCGTGCCATATCGGGTAGTGTGCAAGTGTCAGCCATCTCCGAGCTCTAGGCAGGCACGAGGAGGAGTGTACTGTATAGTTTTTCTAGCGCGGTCGAGGGTCGCGTTATGGCGAATAATCGTGGAAAAGCGTAGTCTTGAATAGGCAGCCAATTAAGATCAAATAGACTCCGATATTGACATAAGCGACTGATGCGCGGCTAGGTTTCCACTGGCCATATTCGTCAGGTGTGCTTCCACGCTTCCCACGACCGACCCCGGCGCGTGGCAGGCACTTGGTAGGCTAATAGTATGGGAGCTTTTGACGCCCTTTTTGGCCCCATCATCCCCGCTTGTTGTTTGGATTAGAGAATAGAAGCTCCAGGTAGCGGGAAATCGGTGGCAGTGAAAAGATGCAGTTCTAACATTGCAGGTTGACGACGATGCATGTATTTTGGTCACTCCTACAGTACTTTTAGAACCAATGTGAAGATTAGATACGGCTGGGATAGAGTTGGCAAAAAGGCGGCCTTCTGAATTACGGTTATCTGCAGAGTGCACGATCTCTTCGGACTAACGTGATTCGCCCGAGGTTCAGGATCGCAATGCGTTACACCGTTCATGTCTCATCGTGGACCAACAATGGGTCTTTGGGAATCTTGCCAAGAACGTGATTTGCCATTTTGTCAAATTTCATGGCCACGCGATTGGTCGCGGAATGGCTTGCGGGAGACGTTTTCACTTTATAATGATCTTTATACCTCCTCATAGGAGGGAATAGGGAAAGGAGCAGACACGTACAGAGGTAGACGATCAACAAGCATAACTGAACATACAATGTTGTACAGGTAAATCGTAGAATGGCATGTTTGGCCTACAGCACACCACAAAACGAGGCTAGGGCTCCCTTATAAGATACGGGAACGTACCACTGCCCCATTAGATCGGAATCGGATCTTATTTGTGTCGTTGTCGCGTTACACGTCGGCCTCATGTCCTCGTGGCACACTGACCCGTACCCCATCGGTTGTATCTGCATATCTGGACCTTGGCAATGCGACTGAGATAAATGACACCCTTGAAGGCTGTTGCATGCTTGGCATTTGCTAAGAAACTGGTCGTCGCAAGGGCCTTGGGCGGTGGGAGCTTGGACTGGAGACTCGGAGAAAGCGTTGATCGAGTCGATGAAGTAATCGATAGCTCGTCCATGGCTACATCCTATGTTTACTATGTCGTAGCATCGGGGTTGTTCTCTGCCGCAATTCGGATAGAAATCGACGTGTCCGAGTGGGGCTAGCATACCAAACCCATTCCATTCTCCATTCGTGTGAATCACATCGACGCACGCAGCGCTGACGTTGCTTAGGCGAACGTGCGTACAGTTTTCGAAACCGGGTCCAGCTGGATCGAGACCACTTACTCGATCGAACGGGAACTGCGCTCCAGCTTGCCCGCATATATGTGCTCCGAGGCTGTGGCCGATGCAGTAAGTGTAGGGGGCTCCCGTGTCTGAAAAGATTTAAAAATGGAGACGTTTTCGCATGGTATGCAGTCTGCAAGAATCAGGGAACGATTGCACAGTTGGGCATCCTTCCGCATCAGGCCAGGATGGAAACTCACGTATAGCAGAACCTTTAAACTCTTACCTTTCAGAACTACAGTATAGCAGGGGGTCGGAGCATTTTAAATAACCTTTGCCCTTACAGCAGCAGCAATCTCTCACCTTTGATTGTCCTCGTGGCGAAAGCGATAGCACTGGCCACAGTTTGTGTGTTGGCCGCAGCCTGTGGGTAGTTGGGCATAGTATCAGCTCCTTTCCCCCAGCCGATCACAAACACCAGGTAATCCTCGACCTTTAGCAGAGCATCAGCCATCTGCGACATCCACGTTGTGTCGATATTGTTCAGGAAACCATGCACGACGAAAACCACTTTTCGACTAAGCAGGGCTTCTTTGTCGAGCAGTGAGACCATATCTTGGATCTGGTCAGTGTTACTTATGTTGAATTGCTGACTAAACGCCCGAGTCCGAGCCCAGAATGTTGGTTCTATCTTGGATAAGTTGTAGGCTTGGGGCCATCGGCAGAAGGGGATCAGCGGGCCTTCTGAAATAGAGAGCAGCTTTAGTCGTCGACTCGACGACCTGTTGTGACTGCTGGTCCACTCACCCACTGTAGGAGACATGGACTACTGCACAGGTATATATGAGCAGTTGTGTCCCTTATTGCCGAAAAGATTGCAATTATCGCAAGTTTTTGCTGTAGTGTTTGAAGTTTTAGCTTTTTTTCGACTTAAGACACTCAAATTAACTTGAGCACACAAAATTTTATAAAATCTAGCGACCAGCAAATCAATTACTGCTGAAATGGCTTGATAATTATTCAAATTTCCCTTAAACGTTACCTTGACAAGATCAGCACTAAGTTTGCACATTTGTGTGATAAATTTGCAAAAACTTTTCATAAATTGCAATAGCGGATTCAACTGTAGCGTAGACCTGTATGTGCTAGCCAGCGTATACTGTAACAGACAGGTACAGTACGTGCAAGGGCATCATGCTCATGCACACGATTTGCCACATCACCAACTACAGGTGCGCACTCGAGGGTGAAGGGCCCTTAGTGCATGTTACAGGCCCTCCACTGACGATGAGATACTACAGCTGCACCCATTGACTGCTCCAGTGCATGGAAGCGCATCTCTCTATCCGTGCATCAAGCCCATGCACTGACGCTCGAAGCTCCTGTCAGTTCTCACAGACCCTTGTTTTATACCACATAACCTCACCTCTTTTTCTCCTGATCACCGCACCGTCCACCTTATCTTTTATCACCGCTGCGCTCTCGACCATAACGCAGCCAAGCATTAGAGCAACAACAGCTCTCATCATTCTGGTCCAATTTGTAGCTTAGTTGACCGCTTGCGACGACATACCCTTATATAGAAGCGGTCTTGGACCGCCTCCAGGCTAACTAAGTCCATGGTGATAAGGAGACGAACGAGCCAGCACCACAGTGCACAGTAGCTTCTAGTTTACTGGTTTAGCATAATCACGGTGCATCTGTTCGCCCCAATACACCCTGTGCATTAGCGTCAGCAAGCATCATATGATGAGATAAGAGAAGCGGCTTGACTTTGTGTTTGCGACAATTTTTTGGTTCCTGCTGTGAATAGCGCCAACATAAACCTGCAGGGCGTGGCACCACGGTTTGGGCGTCGCAACAGCAAACCAACCAGCCAGACCTTACTACACCCTTCGATCTTCGGGCGCAGGCTACTGTAACCACTAAAACTGTACAAAAATCTCCATCACCATCTTATCACCAAACGATCTTATCGTCCAAATAACTCACAACATCTGTCAAAAATTGACCCTGAACAATAAAACGCCAACTGTCAAAAAATCAAAACGTCCTGAACCGACTTAGAGTGCAAGGTAACAATGATAAGGTACGCACGGGCAGTACTGTACTCGTTAGGTCCGCAAGAAACATCAGGATGAGCCTAACTAGTTCCACCAGAGGCAGTTATGGCTTAACCATGTCCACAATGCACGGGAAGTAAGATGGGCAGTTGCGGGCTTATTCACGACTTAACAAATAATACAGCACGACCGCGTTGGTCGAGAAGCTACACAACAACACCACGCACACCGCACCTTTCCAAAACCAATCGGTCGATACTGGAGTGGCATGCGAACACCTGGCCTCCTCCTTGCCAGTCTGTCGCCGGAAATACTTTTGACTAACGCTCGAGAATATCGACACTGCATCGTCGTTATCACACGCCGATCCAAACACTGTCTTCTTGGGACTGGGGAATCGACTCGGCCACAAATACGACTGCTCATTGAACGATGAATTGGCACTATTCCGCAACGATGGCAATGCGGAAGGCGATGGTGGCATGAATCTAGCGGGTGCCAATATCGATGTAAAACCTGACGGTCTTTGCTGGTTCTCGTGTTCCGATCGTCCAAGACTCAGCGTACTCAGCATACTGCCAACACGTCCTGGGCTAGCACTGTCGCGACGTTGACGCCTTGCTTTTGAACCATGAATATCTCCATTCTTATTCGAACCTGTTGCTGAGCCATCAAGGTTAAATATGGATTTCGTGCGCCCACGAGATTGAATGCTGTTGGCTGGCGACATTTGCTTGAGATTAGTGTCTGCACGCCTGAAAAAATATCCGGATCGTCAGTTTGAGTATGCAGGAACAGACGTCCCTCCAAGGGCACATGTCCACTCTTCACTATCACATCCCCCAGAACGCCATCCACAATCCAGGCACACAATAACAGTCCCCCAGGACCGATTTGCCACAAATAAAATCAGCTGTTCTCTTACTTCTCTTTCTCCGTACTTCCAGTCCAACTGACCACACCCGCCAAACCAGCCAACAACGGCGCGATGGTCGCACTTTCGAAAATTATCTGCAGAAACCTCTTCCGAATCAGCTCAACATCGCTTAATGCATCGAAACTTTTAGTAAAAACATCAGCAGCGACGGCGGCGCTGAACGTTCCAAAAAACAGCGTCCACAATCCATGTTTCATCGTAAACCTGAAACCTTGATCTTATCATCGTGATAACAGCCAGCCATATTTCTCGACTGCCTACCTCCGCTTTAGCATCATTACCGCAACTTCCAAGGCGACCACACTCAACGCCATTCCCCTAAGCCATCTTTCCAAATCCTGACACGGTGCTCCAAACGATAAAACCTTTGGCAACGCAATCTCCACAACAGCTATGGTCTACAACGCATAAATTTACTGACGCTAATTTATGCTACTTTTATCCAAGAAAGCGCTTACCTCAAAACTATGCCTTACTCGACTCCAGATATATTGGAAATCGGAAATCCATAAAACAGTGAGTAAAGCAAGCTGGGTAAGTTGACACAGCGGGATTAACCATCGCAGCAGGAACCAGCCATCCTGAAAAACCTCCACATCATGTATTCAGGAAGTCAAGAATACTACGAATGCCCTTCTTTCACCAAGGCAACCAGCCCAACAGCCACTGACAGCCGAGTCCCACCGGTTTTGCACCACTTCAAAAAACCCAAGCCAGCAGCCAAGTCACTGGACAAGGCCCGCGCCTGAAGCATTACCCTTACAAGTGTCGCCGTGGTCCATGAAAAGGGTCGTTCGCTATCAAGATGATAACGGTAAGGACAGCAAGAGATCGCACGATGATCTCTATGCACCCATTCCTTACACCACTGTACTCCAGCACTGCAGTGAACCTTCCACAAGGCGACAACGTCACGGAATCACAGGGAGCACTAGGGGACACTCTACACGCTTTAATAGCACCGCGCGTAGCCCCATAAAGAGACCAGACCCCCAAAGCCACCAGGCCATGTGCCGCCAATAGATCCACCCGACACAAGTTCATTCCATTTCCCGAGAATCAACTCACCTGCACTAAACGCTTTCCATGGTCATCTATAAACGAATTCTCAAATTTCGTGCTATTGCGGCCATTACTGTCGTCCGAATTGAAGGATTTCGCATTCCATCTTGATCCATTCTCGTACTGCCCAAATCTGGTATACTGATTCGTTAGTTCGTTCCTAACTACTTCTTGACAATTGTAGCACAACACGTAAATCTGTTCAAGACGTCGCCGAAATACGTCAAGTTCCTCATCGTAAAGTTCCTAAATGACAAGCGTACATTTTCAGGGCAGCATAATCCTTGCCACAGCCAGCACCCTTGAACATCCACATAAGATCCCCACAGCGATTAGATAGTTGGTGTGATGGGCATGGACCATTCTCCAGCCTATCGGTGCACTGGCTCAGGGTACCGGTCTGCCTCTCCTCAAGTAGGGACTGGCACGAGAACGAGTGTCCGGTTCGGTTTTGCAGGCATCGGTAGACAGCTGGTCTCGAATTCCTGGTCTGAAGTGCTCTATGCGCACTTTGTCCCAGGTCCGTCAGAACCCCTCTGAAGGCCCACGCGTGTGGCTTCCGCCTCCGAATTGTGAGTCTGCACGGCATTCTTGGTGTGGGATAGTATAGCTCGTCGAGAAGTGTCCGTGGATTGCGTGGGGTGGTTCCCGCGGCTTGAGCCATCCTCTGGTCGGCCCTAGTCCTATCCTGGGGTGAGCCAAGGATCTCAATGGCGTCACGAACAGCGCGCCATGGCTCCAACACCACTGCACTTCAAACAATAGAAGTCCCTATCAGACGGATCTAGCATGCAATTATCCCTCTCTTCAGGCCATTCCACTTACCTCGCACGAAGGAACGAAGTTGGCCAGCTGACGTATCTTCAACGATTGATTCTTATTACACCTTCCGCACAAACCATTACGACTATCCAATGCCGTCACCTCAGACGGTGGGGGCGAATATCGAGGCCGCACTTGAGTGAATCGTTGACAGCTCTCATCCTTATACATGGCCGCAATATGCTTGTTGTAGTCACCCGTCTAATACGCACAATATATCATGTGTTCAAATAGTGTTAAGCCCACCCAGTCGTCGATACTCACCTCTGTGAATCCATTATACTGATCGCAATGAGGACAATCCCAACAATTGCGATATCGAAACGGGATTCGAACATTGGCGTGACAAAACCAACAAGAAACCCGAACCCGCCAATATTTTCTGAAATAGAAGACACCATTTGCTATTTACTCTCATCCCAAACACTTATCAGTGCCTTCATATGGGAGAGGGAACAGAATAAAAAAATAACAACAATCACAGTCAATGTCGGGGAAACTACAAAACACTTCACTGTGCGACTGGTTCGTTGCACCTTGATCGACAAGATCCTGCTGCATGGCTAAAGAAATGCGGACAGGGGTTCGACTCCCATCTTCCCTCCCATATTTTGACTCGCGATCCCTTTCCTCCACATCACTGTGGTGCCCTGACCACGTGTCAGGTTGCCAGACCTACAACTTGAGCTGACTCATGACAGAGTACCTCCTTTAGTAGGCCGCGCATACTATGCACTAGTACTGGGCAACAACCAAAATTATGATCACAAATGATCCCCGAAACGACAGAGGCCAAGGGATCTAAGGTGTGCGGGACCGAAGTCACTCCTAGTATGTTCAGATTCTCAGATACCCTCCTCACAACCGTCTTCTGCGAATGGGTTCCACACTCTTTAAAGAGACCAAGGTCACTTTAAATTTTTTCTACATTTGACAAGAAACTTAAATTTTGGCTGACATGCGAGCGCAGAGTTCCCACGGACTTTTTAAAATTGGAAAAAGGCCATTTCAAGACTCCTAATAACGTAAAAATTCAAAAAGTTTGGCGCGAAAAAGAAAAACCAGTTTTGACACTTTCAGTCACTGCTGCACATTCACACTCAGACAATTCAATAATCCGCGTATTAGGTTTTGATTTTTTCCTGCAAGTTGTAACAATCTACAGCGCCCATAAAATGACCAGCGACAAGGGATATCAGACTGTTTAATCGTATCCAGAAAAGGCTTTTATCAGGTTTTCCAGGCTGGGGACTAAACCCCGGCTCTTTTCTGGTTTCTCAGGCTTTCAGGCTCCCGTGGGAACCATGCCAGTGCAATATCTCAACACGGTAAGCGCCCAACCAACCTGTGCTTACCTGAACGCCCATGTCAACAGCCCCGCAACAAAAAAACCCGCCAGACCGTATAAAGCAACCACCCACATCGTCCACCTGGCTCACCGGTTAACCGCCGTCACATGCAACCACGCTGCGGACTGAAAACAGAAGCATATAATTCATAAAATTACTAAACGTCTAAAAAATTAAGTAACTTCTGCGATCAACGCACGATGGCATAAAATCCCAAGAACACTACACCCGCCTACAAAAGCTTTATTACCTTCGGCCTCTACAAAGCAGCCAGGTTTACACAGCGTAAAAATACACACATTGACGGTACAGGTCCTCGAAATCACAGTGGCACAAATGTTTCTTATTGACGCACTTCCAACTTTTCAAAGTACTTTTTTGCGTTACGAATGTTGATGACGGTTGCGGCTGAGGCTGAAAATGTAGAGGGTTGTAGGACCCAGGACACATGCGCACAGCATTCGTAGATGACAAAAGTATCATAGTGGTACAGAGCCTCCAACTCCGCCTATGGACATCTCCTGACTGCAGCCTGTCCCAAGATCACGATCAGACAAGGACTGGCTCCCTCGTTGTCCGTCTACCTGTAACCAGCATTCCTGGCGGTCAGGAGATCGATACTCTACTCTCCCCTGGCTGGGAGATGTCAACCTCTCCGGTTGATGTTTCTCAGGCAGGTGTAGTGGCGAGACTTGCCTTCCTCCCTCCTGTCAGAGTTTTTCGCCCAAGAGACCTCGGTCTTAACATGCTATCTCCCGCCGCCTTGGTGCGCTGGTTACATACCGAGCAGATATTGGCATCAAAACACACGACGGGATTTTAAGTTCAACCCCCCTCCCCCCTCCAAGCGTCTTCACCATCACCCCAGCCCCAACTCCTGAGACGGGTGGCATATCAGGGACCCCTGCATGAAGTACCACAGTTCTATACTTACAAATGGTTGAATCGGACAGCACCACCATGACGTACGTATTCGCAGTGAACGAGTCAATGAAAGCAGCAAATTGCGAATTTCTCACTTCCATGCTCGAAAAGTGCGTTCCCAGTTTACTAAAAGAAACATTTTCCTGAATCTCCCGACCAAAGTCAAGTCCGCCTGGATCTTACCTGCAACTGAGCTTAAATTGTTTGATAATATTACTGACTTTCTCAAAACGGTGCACGTCCTTGTGAGGTTTGCGTTGGCAATGAGAAATGACCAAAAAGGTGGCCTTCTCGAACAAAAGCACTTCGTCAGCATCAATAATCGAAGCGAATTGTTCTAAACTGTTCTCCAAACGATGAACATTCGGAATCAGTTTGTAAACAATGCTCGACCAGGCCTGGAAAAGATTGAATACGAGATGAGGCTGGGAAGAGAGGGCATATGAAACTACTGCTGAACATTCTTGATCTACGACCCCTGGCATAGCTTCATTACGGCATGTTCCAAAAACGATATTTTAACTTACTTTGTACAAAGTCTCATCCCAAATCGAAGTACGAAAGCACACACATTCCAAAGGCTTCGACCATTTTTTCAAGTCTTCCTCGCGTTCTTTGAAAATCTGCAAAAACACCACTTGAAACAATTACAATAGAATGTGACCCTGAATACTTACCTGATCTCGATGGTCCTCGTGTACCAAATCCATTTTATGAATCAAGCAAAATACTTTCGCCTCTGGCGAATTTTGTAGCAAGGCTTCCAAACACGTTTGATAATAATGATAATCTTTTTCCAATTCACGACTTTCTACATCGAAAACGTAAATTAACACTTCCACATTTCGAAAGATTTGATCCTTTTGTGATGTGAAATAATTTTCCATAAAAGCTTCTTGTCCACCGCAGTCCCAAATATTCAGGACTAAATTGCCCAAAAATCGTACATGAGCGTGTTCGACATCCACTAAAAAAAGTTATCGAATTCGATATGTACACATTTTGCACAGGCCTATTTACCGTTAGTACCGTAAGCACAGAGATAAGTGGAAGTCATGATTACGAAATAAAAATGAGAAAAACGTTCATACTTGTTGGACCAAGGCGACGAGTATCGCGGGCGATATAATTGGCAAAAATAATCGAACGCATGCTGGTCTTCCCCGAACCGCTCTTTCCCATAAGCAGCACTTTCTTTTTTATGTTACCCATTTCTGACTGATTCAAGGGAAAATGTTGATGAAAATGAAAGAAATACGTACGAATGGACTACGACGAGCGAGTGTCCAAAAAAGTATACAGTACCCACGCAGCAGTCCAGTTAAGACTTAGTAAAATTATGTACTAGGTTTGAGTTTTATGTATAATCTTTAAAAAATAAGTTGGTTCAATATATTTCTCTGTTATTCGAGTTCAATTATAAGGTATGTCTTTCATTTTCGAAAACTTTTTAATATTAGTTTTAAATTTACTCGGTGTTTGAGAATTATGTGAGCCTGAAATTATATTTTACTCCCTGGGTGTGTCAAACTCCGCCCTCATATCGATCGACCGAATTTTGGTGCAATCGATTGCTTTGGGATTTAGCAATCGAAATAGGAGGAGAAAGTACTGAATTTATCAATTCTTTCCGTTTTATATCGTCTCGATCAGACATCGCGCAACTGTCGGACGATGATCGGCGGATTATTCGTTTACAATCATAAAGGCGAAGTCCTGATTTCGCGAATTTATCGCGATGACATCGGGTAAGTTGGCCACATTTGAAGTTCGATTTCTATGTCTATGATAAAATTTGACGGGCTCCTAATAACGAGGAGGTCATACTGAATATAGGCCTGCCTTTGCCCTTGACAGACATTGGTACAGTAGACTAATGCGTTGCCCGCCCAGATTTTTGGTGAATGTGTCATCCTTACTGTGTTTTGTGTGTAATGAAAATGGATGGCACTGCTGATCACTTTATCACTTGAAATTCAGCTTTGTGTGATGAAACCTTCACAGATTGTATATTTGACATGATGCCTAATAATCAGCATTTACAGCAGACAGGCAGCAGCAGGCACGCACCCGTAGGGGCGATTTTTCACGATTTACAGGCAATACTTTTTGTGAAACGGTCGTGTCGGTTAGATCATGGATTTACAAGTAAATAAATCGTAGGAATTAACTTTTGGGGGAGACCTACTGTACATGACCTATTGCCACAGTAGACGTTCTTGCTGACGGTGAGAATGCGAGCCGAAGTCTAAGAAGGGGTGTTTCCTCAAAATCCGCATTGTAAACCAGGCTGCACAACTCATATGCGGTAGGTCACTTATTTACACAGCATTCACCGAACCCATAACCCTTGAAACTCTGCATCTACCAGTCTCATTTTGTGGCCGTAACGTGCAGGCGTTTCTCGTAAAATTCCCTCTAATAAGTTCAGGTTGTGTTTGAATTCAGTTTGCTGATTTTGAGGAAACGCCCGTTATAAATAGGGCGCACGTAATATTTCCGTGTACTTTTGCCAACTTTGATCCCTAGCCTGCTTCAGCACATTACAGATTCTGTGTTCTTCCAGACGAAATGCAGTCGACGCTTTTCGAGTCAGTGTCATCCACGCTCGCCAACAAGTCCGTTCCCCGGTAAACAATATCGCTCGAACCTCATTTTTTCATATAAAACGGGGTAATGTTTGGCTGTGCGCCGTTGCAAAGCAAAATATCAACGCTTCTATGGTATTCGAATTCCTAAACAAATTCGCTGATACGATGCAAGCCTATTTTGGTAAACTGAACGAAGAAAATGTCAAAAATAATTTTGTGTTAATTTATGAACTTTTGGATGGTAAGAAATGGTTTTTGAACGCTCCATCCGATTAACAGCGATGATTACTCCTTTTCAGAGGTTCTGGATTTCGGTTATCCTCAAAACACGGATCCAGGCGTGTTGAAGACGTTCATTACGCAACAAGGTGTTCGTACTGCTGTAAGTTTTCAGCAATAACTTGTCACACATCCCGTCGGAGAGGTTTACTGCAGATGAGCGGAGGCAGTCAGTGTTCGCGCCCTATGGGTTCCTAAATCCTAAATATCAGTGCTGAACAGATCTCTGATCAACCCCACTGCATTCAGGTTTTATTCGTGTGTGTGTACTCCTTCACCCGCATCGAATGGTCTGGGATTATCCCACAGCAACTAGCAGTCTGATATCTAAAAGCTCTTGACCACTGGGTAACGTGATATGTTTTGTTTATGCGTTCCAGGTGGTGGTAAGATATCATATTTCTGTGTGTGGTGGGAGTGAGAGTATTGTTGACGAAGCGTGCACAGTGCACTGTATTGTAGAGTGCATGTTACATTGTCCTCGTTCTCTTGCAGTGAATAAGCAGTCATTGCATTTTAGACGAAAGAAGAACAGGCGCAGATCACGTCTCAAGTAACTGGCCAGATCGGTTGGCGTCGTGAAGGCATCAAATATCGTCGCAATGAACTGTTCTTGGACGTGATCGAATACGTTAATTTGTTGATGTCGCAGCAAGGTTAGTGCGTCTGGGCAATATGTTATAGCCTGGAGATTCCCAGCCGCCAAAGTACGCGGTAGAGCTCGCTCTACGCCTTGTGCGCCTGCAGTGGGGGCCTCACGCTTCGTCCCTCTAGGGTCCACGCACCATGGTGGTTGTCGCGGAGCGGCGACTCGCCTCGAGTACATCCCGGATGGGGCCAAGTCGATGGCAAGTCTCCTAGATCGCAGAAAAAAGGACAAAAAGAGATTATCTCCTGGATGGATCGACCAGCCACCTCAGTCCTAGGCACCACACCTCATTTTCAGGTCAAGTACTTAGCGCTCATGTAGCTGGAAAGGTTATTATGAAAAGTTATTTGAGCGGCATGCCCGAATGCAAGTTCGGTATAAACGACAAGTTGACCATGGATAGTCGATCGAAAGCTGCCGCTGATGATCCTATGAAAGCGTAAGTGAAGTGGTGCTCATTTAGATCCTGATATCGATTAGATTGCATTAGAAGAAATCGATTCTTGTCCGGTTTTAGAGGGCGCCAAGCAGTCGCCATCGACGATTGCCAATTTCATCAATGCGTTAAATTAAGTAAATTCGAGACTGAGCACGCGATTAGTTTCATTCCACCCGATGGTGAATTCGAGTTGATGCGGTAAGAAGGAAATGGGTGTGGGATACTAGGGACCTGGCTGATAATGGTGGGTAGTCTGTTTTTAGTTATCGAACGACAAAGGATATTCAGTTGCCGTTTCGCGTAATTCCATTGGTTCGCGAAGTTGGACGTACCAAGATGGAAGTTAAGGTGGTGGTCAAGTCTAATTTCAAACCGTCGTTGTTAGCGCAAAAGATTGAGGTATGATTATTGTTGTGGGGTCAGTGGGGTCAGTTCGAGTGTGGACCTTGTCAGAATTGGTGAACAGCTGTTGCTCATCCATTCTGCCTGAGGAACGGGCGAGTGAACTGATTGGTCGGACAAGCGCGAAGCAATTGTGGCCCTGCTATGTCACCATCCGCCAATGTTTTAGGTTCGCATTCCGACGCCATTGAATACGGCCGGTGTACAATTGATCTGTATGAAAGGCAAGGCGAAATATAAGTCCAGCGAGAATGCCATCGTTTGGAAAATCAAGCGCATGGGCGGTATGAAGGAATCTCAAATTTCGGCCGAAATCGACCTGCTTCCCACAAGCGACAAGAAAAAGTGGAATAGACCACCGATTTCGATGAATTTCGAGGTGAGTGATTTGGAGATTGGATTGATTGTGGATGGGGGCAGACAGAGGCGCCGTGAATCAAATGGTCAGGATCATGTACTGTACAGCTGGGATAATATGTTGTTTCCGTTATTCATACAGCATTTCGACCATTTCAGGTTCCATTCGCTCCGTCGGGCTTGAAAGTTCGTTATCTGAAAGTTTTCGAGCCGAAGTTGAACTATAGCGATCAGGATGTGATCAAATGGGTTCGTTACATTGGTCGATCTGGTCTGTACGAGACGAGATGCTAGCACGATTCCAGCAAGGTACAGGTTATTGCATCCATGGATTCCTGCAATACTCGACTATCGGTTTATGGCTTAGGTTTTTATTAAACTTGTGCATGTTTGTCTCACAAATTCCTTAGGTTTATGTTATGGCTAACGTGGGTGTTGAGGTGTTGAGCTAGGTATATCACTTGGCTTACCCTACTGTGAGTTGTGGTCCTTACATTTTGAATACACTTGCATATTCGGAGAGCTGTGCATGGTGCGGTGTGGATAGGAGTCAGTGTGGTATTGAGTTGTTTAGGCCGTTCTGTAATCGCGTATTTGCAAACCTACTACTTGTTTATTTTCTACGAAAGCATATTGCCATTACACTCGTACTCTCATTGGGTGTCGTTCAAGATAATAGGTAACATGCATGTGCCTCAGGATGTGGGCTACGCACCACAGAAATACAGTGCAATAGGTCATTCCACTGATCGAAATAGCTCGAATTTGCGAGGCGCTTAAATGCCTCGCATGTACTGATAGCAGCGATATTCGACGTAAACGAAGAAGATGAGGATCGCAGTGACGACCAAGTAGTATACCAGACTTATCCAGAAGCCTGCCACGATAATGAGGACGATGTAAATAATCATGCATAATACGATGGTGGCAGTTGCTTGTAAATGCATGAAGACCCAGGCCGACTGGTCCATGCGGAGACCATAGAAGAGAAGGATGGTTAAGAAAATATAGACGAGGAAATACACGATTTGAAGAGCGAAGATGATTCTGAAAAGAACAGTGTAAAGTGCACTACAGATGTGCATGGCTGCTAAAGTGTAACCAGGCTGGACAGGCTGCGTGGTCACTCTTGGACATACTTGGCCATCAGTTCAGCTTGTCTGTAATTGACAGATATATTTCCAACGGCCAAAAATAATCCGACCAAGGCAATAAACAATTCCGTAGCACCCACGATGTAGGTGGCTGTTTTGATAGGTAGCGCGCCGAAACAGCATCCGCCATCCTTTCCGACTACATCTGGCACTAAATCAATGCAAAACGTGTTCAAAGAAGAAAAATTTTACAAAAAGAAAAAATTTACATACTTATAATATTTTTTGCACACAGAAATTGTCCAAAATCAGACAAAATTTGATAAAGCGCTTTTGAAAACTCGATGTTGTCAAAGTATAGCCTTGACTACGAATCGACTGGCATGCAAAGATGAAGGAGTGTTGGGTACGTTAGTGGCAAGGAGCAACGCCTATGCGAGTCTTGGCCTCAGCTGTTCCCTTCACTTTTGTTGCTTCTAAATAACCAAGCTTAAACCCATAACATTTTCTCGAATGCTTGTGAGCAAGGGCGAAACGAGCTTCCTACCAGCTTGCCGCTTGGTTGTTGCTAATATATGGACCAGAGAAACCCTGGCTAGTGTGACTGTTTGACAGGCTGACATTGTCTGCGTGGAATAAAACCTTTGTGTTGCCCTTGATGGCCAATGGACAGCAATCATCGATGGGAAGGGGAACGAAAAATAGTGGTTTACTTGTGCCCGTTTTCGACGTATGACGATGAGTGGGCGTTCCGCCGATCCCAGAGAAGATGATGGAGGAAAGACTCCCATGGTATGACCACGTCGTACGTTGCAAGGACAGCCATGCGCCTTGAAACTGTCGGAGACCACGCGGGCGACCAAAGAGGAGCTGAATGGACCGAATCGTAGAAAACGTGTAAAGCCATGTGAACGCCGCCCCCAGGACTCCATGAACTCACGATCAGATGGAGAGATTTGCCGTAAAGTGGATCCTGCGATCGCGAGGGAAAAACGCTGGCACGTGGAAGGAGTGTTTTTGTACACAGAAAACGACTTGTCAACTATAATGTATTCTTACACTGGCGACGAATTTTCATTACTCATTCAGAAGAAGAATTACATAGGTGCCCAGGGCTTGAACCCAGGCTCTCCCGATTGGCAGACGGGCGCTTCACTGCTCAGGTCCGAAGTTGCATGTCGCGCAACGTTGTGACATTTATTTGGGCGCCACCCAATGTTTCGTCAAAGCTGACATGCGCTTTTCAGAGTCTGATGCAACTAAAGCTAAAGGCGCATTTGCACTTGGCCCAAGGCCCTATTCGGACATTGTAACCCTGGCGCCTGGTGGACCAAGGCCCCAGACCAGGGCTCCTCTGGTTGGGGAGCGTAAAGCCCTCGGGTTAATGTTTCAGCCGCGGGTAAAGTCGAGAGACTTGCCGCCTTGCTCCAGTCGGAGTTTTTGTCCCCGCACTCTCTCCTGCGCTTGTCAGGCACACTTTAACGAGATGAAGGCGGACGAGGTTGTCAAAAGCCCTTCATCGAGATGGTCTCCTTTCACCTTTCTGTTCCAAGCTCTCGAACTGTGAAAAGCACCAAGAATGCCTGTGCGAACGCGACTGAGGGATTGGAACGGGCTTTTGCACCCTTGAGCAGTGGCCGACAAACCGATTATGGGCAGCAATGAGTTGGATGACTTGCATCTTGCGTGACCTGCTCGCTCTTTCACGACTGCTGGAGCTGGATCGGACGCATGGTTGTGATGGCACCAGTGATTGTTTGAATTAGTGCAAAACAGCGGCCTTTGTTTTGCTTGCAGATATCACATTCGCTTTCGATTTGATCTGTATTAGAACGTTCTTTTTAAGACACAGTATGCGTGGCGCAAAATCTAACTATGGCTTATTTGGGTTCGAATTGGAGAGGTATTGCCCCAAGGTCGACCCTACCACCGTACTTGGTCGTCTGGCCCCTATGTATTCCAAATGGTGCGGCCCTTGGTGTTTCACTTGTGTGTGGAAATGTGTGGTTCGAGCTTGCCGTGGTTTTGCTTCGCAAAGCTGAAATATAGATTATAGATTACAGGTTGATTCTGGGTCTGAGGGATGTTCGAAGAGCTTTAGAATTCGCTGCTTTCAAAAATCTAATTTCCACTTTGTAAATTGAAATCCGCTCTAGCGTGCCCTCCATTTCCACCATTTCAAAATCCCCCACCCCTCAGAGAGATTTTCGAGCGCCCAACCTTCAGCAACCTGAACAAGATGGCGAAGGTAAGGCTTATGTATACGGCCAACCAGGACTGCTGCTACTCGTATAAATAATGTAAAATAATATGGTAGATCAGTGAGTAAATGCTTTTTTCATTCCCCTCTTTTAAAAACGTGCAATTACATTAAGGACTATTTTTATTCCGGGGACTTTCACTCGTGTGCCTTGCCATTGGCCTGTTCCGGTTGCTTATCTACTGTAATTGCTGTCAAACTGCTCCTACACCATTTCCTAAACCCATCAGCCGCAGCACAGTATTGTAATTCATCGCACAAGAACCTTCATTATTCAAGCACGCATCCGATCCTTGGCCCGCCATACAATAAAATTATTCTCAGGTGCACCTCCTTGAAATCAATAAAGCTGAAAAAATCAAGAGAAATCGATAAGTAAGGTGTATGCTATTAGGAACCCAGCCCCTCATTAGATACTATTCACAAAACTTGCACCTCAATACAGTACTCATAGCCCATGTACACCCAGAATATTGCATCATTCCTCTTGAGCTCTCATCAAACGTATACTTAGCGCTGTACTAGTCAATAAAGCCAAACATGGTTCTGGTCTGAAATTGGCATTAGCCAACTTTTCGCACACAACCGATTTGAATTCGTTGAACGACCTTTGTTCGCGGACTCCGTCGATCATAATCCACGGAATGAAGAAAGGGGCTGGCCGCAATTGTGTGGTCAGTACGCCCGCTTCGTGATGTAATAATCTTCCCTCACGACCATTCGCGCATTCCTGCATTTCCTGATCGGATAAGGAGAATTTTTTATGACATTCTTTTTGTTCGATTCCACCGGGCGGAGTACCTTGAACACAAGCAATGTAAGGTAAATATTTTTCTACATTCCTATATAAACGTTCGATGCCGCAACACATGAGTTGGTTGACCAAACATTCGCGAGGACCATGTTGACATTGGAATGAATAATCCTCGAGTGGAGTCTCCAATTTTGTCCATTTGGCTTTACCGAATGGAATGATTTTCAAGTCGATAAATTCATGTAATTCATCGAAAGTAGGTATTAATTGCTTGTGTATAAATCGAGTCGTGTCCGGACATTGACTTTCCATATACACTTCAACTTTCACACGAGGACGCGGCATTTTGACCAACTGGTCTTTGTCGTCGTTGAAATTCCGTTTACCGTCTTTTTCAGCCAGTAATATTTTTTCGCTCGAGTCACGACTGAAAGTGGCGTAAAGAAGAAATGTAACCGAGCCTACGGCAGCGAAATATAGAAAGAGACGAAACTGTAATTTCATGCTGTTACACCAGAAAAATGAAGGTTTTAAATTTGAATTAGTTTTAATTAATTTTGTTTTTGAATTATTCAATTCTTGATCATTTTGAAAAAATTCTACGTGCTCTTCGTTTGCTGTAGTTGAAGAAAATTCACTTTTTCCTACACAATCAGTTTCGGTGGATTTGTCGATGAAAACCGATTCATCATTAAAAATAGTCGAAAAATGTTCAACAAAGCTTGTAGATTGGCGGCGATGTTGAGTGGGTGGTAAGCCGAGAAGCGAATCTTCTGTGCCCGCCGTCTCGTCGACTAATAGTAAACTCGCAGCTGCCGTCGGCCGACGCATCGAGTGTCGCTACTAAAGTGGATTAGATATTGTAAACTGCGATGCATGGCAAGTGATAAGGAATAACATGAAAGGAAAATAGAGAAGAGGGACTAAAATGTCAACCGATCTCGCTTCCCTACTCGACCAAAAGATGTCTCTATAACAGATGTTGTAGCGAAATTGGAAGGAGTTGGAGAAGGATACGGACTAGACGCGTTCTACATTCGTCTCATTTCTACCAGCTCTATATTCGGGCGTATGAGTGGGACGGAGAAAATGATGAGACTGGCCAGCAGTTCGCGGGTTTTCTATTCGCTGTGTGAAATGGCTGGGGGCGAGGACCTCGCTACACAATGGCCTTATAGGGAGTGGTTGGGTGAGGGATAACCCAGGAGGAAAATCGATGGCAGTCAATGCAATGCATTTCGCACTGCACGCTTATTATATGGACTGGTTGGGGGCGGGAGTTTCAAAGCGTTTCAGGATCTATTCATCCGGGTGGTGAAAAGAAAACGTGACGAAAGGAAACGATTGCCTTTTAGAAAATAAGACACGAAAGATAAAATATTTAGACAGGTATTTGCAATGAAGAATAAGTTGAGATAGCTGGCTGAATCTTCGCTACAGTTCGAGTGCCATTCAGTTAATTGCTATACATAGAGAGAAGCAGGGAATGAAAGCCAGTCCCAAGCAGTCTTCTGACTATAGTCACATGCAGTACCGCTGTCGTAGGTGATAAGAACTGGTCGCGCCGCAATGGAGGAGGACGATAGTTATACTGATGGCATGGTGTGTTGCAGAGGTTTTGAATGGTTGCCACATCATGCATTGAATGACATGTCTTGCCATGAAAGGTCATTATGAATAAATTAAAAACGCTTATTGTTAGGACGGCCTACCATTTCGTGCAGGACAGATGGAACCTGTATTTCCAAGAAATACTGTACGTAATCGTGGCTTCTCTATTCGTACTAGTCTCATTATCATGGCCTCTAACTTTCTTCCACAATAACTGAAAGAAACGTTTTCTAAAAAAACATTTAGCGCAACGTGGTTATGACAATAAGCTCAATATTGTACGGTAAGTACAGCGCGGAGCTTCAAGGTGGGACAGGCCATTGCCAATTTACATAGGAAGATCATACACGAATGGCGCCGCTGAGGTTCTCGTGTATCCGGACTTCATCGTTTTGCGTTGACGCAAATGAAAATTTACTTCAAACTAAGCCACCACAGACTATAGACCATTTGCCTAACACCAAACAAATCGATCCTCGAACAAAAACCGATTTGATGATTCATCTTCACCAACCCACATGACTGCCCGTCTTGCCATTTGAACCGATCTTGAGAAACGCCAATCACAGTCAGCCAGGTTTGCCATTCTAGCCACATCCCAGGTGCTGCTCAAGTGCTAAACGTTGTCTCTTCGAGTCTCCGAGACCGCACGAGAGACGTTCGGTCATCTCATCGCGTCCGAAATCGTGCGCCCATCAACTGAGTGGTCACCATTTGTCTCAGATGTTCTAGTTCTTCTTCTCCAAGTGTTGTCGTTGGCTGGCTCACATGTCGCTGACTGGTCGTATCTGTTTCTTGGGTCACTCGAAACAACTGATTGATTCTGTCTCGTGCCCCTCGCCTGAATGATTGCGAAAAAAGCATGTACCACAAGAAATGCGTGCTGTGGGCTAAACCTTCCGAAATTTCTTGCCCAGGCGCCACGAATGTGACCAGAGCACGCATAACTCGCAAGTCATAAATGGCGTCTTCGAAAGATAGCAATTTGAGTCTGTCCAATGAACTCACAAGCGGCATACTCCTCATGATGCCCAGGAAAATATTGCTCAGACACAAAAGGAACGACTCGGCTAGCAAGAACAAGCAGCAGCACTTGTACGTTTTAGCGTTCGAATTATTTCCAGCCGATGTCGATGCCGGCGCCTTGAGTGCCCTGTGCACTTCGAAGAGCCCCAGGCCAGTTACAGCGGCTGTTGAAAGGGTCAGAAAAACTTCGCAATAGCATAACGCTCCAAGAAATTCCTGAATTCCAAAAGTGCCCACGGATTGACAAAAAGGTGTGAGTGATCGTTCATATTTCATTGTTAAGTTGTCAAATTCCAGGGATTCTAGGAGTGCTGAGGGCAGGATCAGACAGAATGCAGTTGCAATCGAGGCGAAGGTAACTGCGCACGCGAAGATAGGCTTGTTAAACCTTTTGTAAGCATTAGGGAAGTTGAATATGACAGCCCTCTCGATAGCCATGCACAGCATGAGAAGTTCTGCTGCAAATGGTATCGCCTGGTCCAATTTTTCAAAAACATAGGTCGGATAAGCCGTTTTAACCCACGTCGGTTTGTCGCGCCTTGCAAAGATCGCCATGCATTACCGGCCACACATCGCGACTGCGTTTATCAGTACAAGGACGTTGATGACAAAAAGGTAAAATCCTGTGTTACTTTGAATTTTTTTCATCCAAAAGACAACGAGGGCCAGCAATGAACTCGTGAAGCTTAATATGGAGCCAACGAGAGAAATATTTGGAGAAACAAGATTGTGATGGCGATCAAGACGTGAGAGGACATCAGCTTGAAGGCAGACAACTTTGGCCAGGTCAGATTCAGGGTTGGCAAAACGAGTGTGATTGAAGAAGCTGATTATGGCAGAATCAACGTAGTACAAGGGGCAGATTGCCAGGGCAGTTTTGATGGCCTCTTCCATTTCGATAGCCACGAGTTCTCTCAGAAAATCGAGGAGACCTAGGATTCAAAGCGTTTGCCGCTTTGCGACTGACAATGAGCAATGATCAGCAGGTTATCGTGTTCTCCTTTCCCCGCTGATTGAATCTTTATTAGAGAGAAAAAAGGACTTGTTTTGCAACAAACTGGTCACCAGGTAACCTGTAGGGCGGCTAATAAAAACAAGGGCCCGTACATGAGACTAGGCTCACTGTTACCTATATTAGCCTAATTGCGCCATTAATCAATGGTCATTGCTACAAAGTGAATTTTTCCACAGAATCTGCTGTTTGGGCCTCGATCAATGAGAGATTGTGGTCATCATGTCATTGATCACCTGATGTCGCGTAATTGATGGCTATAATGATCTGATGGTTTTTAATGCTCATCTTTCGCAGTTTTGAGTTGATTGAGTGGTTCTTCGTTATCTGCAGAAAATACTATGGGCCCATCCATAAAGGTCGGTGGCACAAAATCTCGATTTTTAAACCCCCCTCCCCCAAACTGACCGCATGCCGACCTCTTCTCGCGAACCCCCCTCAAAAATCGTCGACCACTTCAGCCAATTTCCCCTTCCCCTTCCAAACGCAGTTTTGTGAAATGTTTCATCTTATGCTTTCTTGAGTTCGACAATCCACACCCTTTGAGCGAGTAACTCACTCAGCTAACCAGGTAACAAAATCAAGATTTCGAGATAGAAATTGGTTTTTCACACATTGCATGCAGGTAACGAGAAGAAAAATTGCAGGTAGAGATTGCAAAATGAGGTCGTGACGGAACGTGTCCTTCACGCACTTACGATTAGCTTAGGGCTAGAGTTTGAAAATATAGGCGATGTGGAATGGGTGCATATGTTCTGCGTTGGAGCCCTGTGGAAAACATAGTGGCAGGTTAGTAGGTTCCGAGTTAGGTGCAGAAGACATGCTCAAGCAAGGGAGTATCAGAACTCTCCGACAAAAGTAGAGCTCTCTGTTTGCACTTATATTGCGTATGTATATTTTTTGACAGTATAGATGTAGTGTATTTTCTTGGTGTCTCAGGCGACTGTGGTCAAGCTTGAGTGCATAAATATTGTGTAAGACGTTGACTGAAGTTAAAGCTGGACATATAAGGGGTTATCTCACTCTGGGTGGGGACTCACCTCGCGGCGAGCACTGAATGCATCAAGCGCCATCATTTAGATACAAAGGCACACGAAAAACAGAGTTGCATACATCCTCGAATCCTTGCCTGAACTATTTCTGAATAAAACTTAGTCTGGAAAAAGCGATTTGAAACCTTGGTTCTATAAGGAAGCATATCTTGAATGGAAATATTAAAAACATTTTATCGCTGAGATGGATGGTCCGTGGAAAAGCATTTTAAGAGGCACTGTCTGTAAGGATCGACTAATTCGACCAAAAAATGGCAAACCTTGAAAAATGACCCCCCTATATTATTACATATTTCGAAAGTAGGTGCCATGGGGATCCCGAAAACGATAATCATTTCACGGCCAGATCAATATTGATAGAACAGGACCCGTTCAAAAATTTTTGGTGTCCAAGAAATGTGGGGTTTGAGAAAACCTGAATAGCTTCATTGTTATGGCAAAAATGGCACTCTGTTAGTGCGGATGCATCTCTTACGATAAAAGCTGGCGCGTTTTTACCCTGAGTGCTATCAGCAATATGTTAGCTCTTTTTGCTCCGTAGTTATTATGGAAATATCGAGCCATTAGGCAAATTGGAACTAGACGGCCGATGATCCTTTTCGTAACATATGCTTATTTTGTTGAAAGGCCTTTTTTAGGAAAAGCGAGAGAACACATAGCGCCATGACGAAGCCAGTGTAGAGCTTTTGCTAGCTGATTCCAGGCAGCCTGTACTCAGAGTCACAGCGCTTCCAACCTTTGGATTGACACTTGGCTATAATTTTTGCAGAGTTCGTTCAATGCCTACTGAGAATAGAAAAGCTGCCATGTGGCTGAGGGAGTCCATTTTAATCTTTTTCGAAGTTGCATTAATTGGTGCCCCTCCCCCACCAGCTAAGCGAAGAAGAACAGATGAGGAAGTTCCTAAATGGATTGGAGAAAGTAACCATTCATGTATAGTAGAAAGTACGATCTTTGAAGCAAATATTTCTCTACCATGTTATCCGCTGAACAAGACTATGCGCATGGCTCCACTAAATGAAACTGGCATTCCCAGCGACATCCCTAACTATGGCGCATCCAGTCTTGCTGATCTGATTCTATCTCGTTTGGGTTTGTTCGATATCAATGAGACTGCGATTCGAGATATGCACATTTGCAAGAACCATTTTGAGAAACTGGGCTCACAGTGGCATCACCAACGTCGCCCCAACGTTCGCACTTCCTCTGGACGGAGGGAAAACAAATGTATGATTCCAGATTATGAAAATGGCCCAAAACACCGAAAGGTTACAGTTGCAGCGCCCCGTTTGTTTGTTACAAAGGATCAATCCATGGCATTACTACAAAGGTTTGGAGTATTTGTTCCATTAGGGGCTGGTAAGTTTTGTTTTGCGTTCGGTCTCACTGATGTGCGTATGTCGTGCTCACTGATGTCATAGTCGGTTTTCAGCGATGTGTGCGCAGCACGCAGACAGCATAAAGACACAAGTCGCATTGTGGGAGACAATGCGACGAAGCAAGGCTATTGGGAATGATAAAAATGTAAGTCAAACGCTCTCTTTTAAAATCAGGGAAGAACAAGGAGAGTAGGTAACTGCATCCTTTCAGGCCACATCGCTTGACATGGATGCAGTCGATGCTGATAAGAGGCACTGTCTGTAAGGATCGACTCCGAATCGGCAAACCTTGAAAAATGACCCCCCCTATATTATTACATATTTCGAAAGTAGGTGCCATGGGGATCCCGAAAACGATAATCATTTCACGGCCAGATCAATATTGATAGAACAGGACCCGTTCAAAAATTTTTGGTGTCCAAGAAATGTGGGGTTTGAGAAAACCTGAATAGCTTCATTGTTATGCGACCCAAAAGACTCGGACGCGGCTTATTTAAAGAAGCACCTTTTTCTCTACAAACCCTTGATATTTTTTAGAAAACAGTCTCTTTCTATAAATGACAAAATTTGATCAAACGCAAAAGTTCATTCTAGAATTTTCACTAAAATTTATCTCATTCGCGCATTTGTGGGAAAAAGCACTTTATTCCAGTATATGTTATGTAAAAAGAGATGGGCTTTCAAATGAAACCATCCGCGTCAAAAATAAGTGGATCGGAGATTGTCACGACCCAGTCAAACATTAAAACCTCCCAACCGGCGCGCAAAATTCAAATTTCCCGCACTTTTGCTCCGTTGTCTGCTGCGTGCGCGGTGGTACTGTGGTGTGTGCGAGCGCGGCGCGGTTGATTTGAAAATTCGAATTTGAAAGCTTTCGAGCGGGAATAGAATAAAGATTTAATCAAGAAAACTTGTGAATATTCACGGTAAGGCTATAGACACTTTTAAGATGACAGTTGTGCCTAAATTTATTGGTTCGAAGCAGAATGAGCGATTTTTATTATCGTACTGCGCGCAAACGATTCCAAAAAGCGACTACACGTTGGTTGGCCACGATGGCAACAAGTTCAGCCATTACGGACGTCTCGCTTGTAAAATCAATGGCCACTGGCGAGCAAGCGGAATATTATCGGCATTTGGAGGCTATGGGTATGACCAAAATTGTTGATATATGTGGGGTACCTGAACTGCATCATGTGCTGTTGTTCAGCCGCAGTTTCTTGCGATATCATATCCTGTTTAATTTATATGAACCAAATTTTTTTAGAAAAAGTTCTCATCGTCGGAATTATTGCCATAGTCGTCATCGTTGCCATGTTGGTCATCTGTTGTTTTTTCTTGGCGAAGCGTCGATTAGCAAGAGGTCGAATTGGAGCGAATGTAAGAGTTCCACCATTCGTGGATGGCCGGGTTGATGTCGAAATTGGTGAAAACATGGATGTTTGATCGTCGTAGCTAACGCATTTTTTGTATTCATTCGTTTTCTCTCCTTTCAGCGAATTCAATTCGAGTCAGCACAAGTTCGAAGAGTTTTCACTCGTTGCGCCTTCATTTTAGGAAGTAACTATGCGCACAGCATCGCAGTAAGTGCTGTACATGCTGTCACGATGTCAGTGCCTGATGTCCTCTAGCGACACCGCATGCTTTTGCAGCTGGATCACATCCTTTCGCAACCTTGCTCTGTGGGACCTCAATAACCTTGGACTGTGGCATATTATCTGGGTATCTGGGTGGGACTGTGGTAAAGTTTACAGCGCGACTGCTTCCGATGTAAACTCCCCCTTTCTGTGAGGGTCATTCTTTATGGCGCACCCGATATATATACTGTATGAGTAATACACGCAAAACAAACCTCGTCAATCGGAATTCTGAACCTTTGAAATAAGTCTTGGTATTAGAAAAAGCTGTGCAATACAAATAAGCATAATGACTGTTTGCGATCAGGTTTAGCTCTGACAGCAGTACTTATACAGTATCAGTCACTATATAATCACAGTCATTCAACAAAGTCGCTGGACACTCAAATTATCGCGACTACTGAATACATATTCATGTAGCACATTCAGCCCATAATATTGACAAAACCCCACAAAACATAAAATACCCCTTTATAAAGATTGTATAATAGTTTTCAGGGCGACGATGGATCAAATGGAGTATCTGGAGAAGCCGTTCGCCTTACCTGCTCTATAGCCTCTAAAATGTGAATCTCAACTTCGTTTACGTAAGGCTCATTGCTCACTTCATCCACCTCATCTACATCCTCATCCACTTCTACAGTACCTCTTTGGCGAGCAAGTCTCGACCAGAATGAGGATATTTGCTGCCACGTCAACCAGTTTTCAGGATCTGGAAATTGCACCTCCCTCCGCATTTGCTCCGCTACGTCCTGTGGTGTATGTTTTCTTCCAGTTGTAATTCCTTCTTGGAATTTCTGCTTCAGATATTCCTTTTGCGCAGCAGTAAAGCGTTTTACCCTCCGGGATGCTTGAAGCGCCCATCCTACGGGAAGCTGATCTGCCTCAGGCGCTGTAGTTCGCTCTTCATTTGCAACATTCCGAACAGCAGTTTCAATAGCCGGTATACTGGAGAACAGTTTTAGGCGGTCCAGATGGGTCTTATAATGGTCAATGGAAAAATCTCTTAAACTTTTACGTTCACGGCGGAAGACATGCTTCCCTACTCGGATATGTCTCGCCAGGTTTCTCTCATATTGGTACATTCTGACGCATCCTTCCTCTGGACAGGCGAAAAGACGCTTTTGTTGTGCAGTCTCATGTTCATCACCATTGTCATCTAGCTCATCAGTCTCTTCATCCAATTTCTCTTCCTCTAATGATGCAGTTTCAAGGTTATTGTTGCGATGGCACATTCTCTTGCCTCCAACTGGATTGCCATCAAGTGAGCGCCACAAATCTTCATGTTCATGAATCGAGGGCCTACGCAGAGCTTCTTCTAAGCTACCAAACGCTCGCAACTTTGGAATACCTGCAGGTTTTTCCCGGTATTCAAGCCTTAGACCAGGGCCTATTTCATATGCTCGCCAAACTTTCATTCCATCAGTGGAAAATACGAAATTGTAGTATTGACTTATAGCTTCGATACTAATTTTTGCATAATTCGGTGGGATGACCACAGCAGAGTGAATAAATGTAGTTGACATCACTCCATCATGCGAGTTAGCGCAATGAAGAAATTCTTGTGCAGTGGTGCACTTATGGTTCTCGGCAACATACAGGTTAACATGACGTTTTATGATTGCTGCGGCCCTATCGCATGGGCCCTTTCCAGCTTGGGGGTCAGAGAAATCCCACCTCTTTATCTTGATTGGACTTTCTGTCCAAAGAACTGGAATAGAAGCAAGCGTCTGGGAGCCATGATAGCACCCAGCATTGTCTGATCTAATATATGCTGTGTCTAAGAAGGGCCGTTCTTGGTGTATGCGACGAAGCACATCCTTTAAAATGGCGATAACTGCATCTGCATCTTGCGACGTATCGAAATAACGAAGTACGCAATTTTTCCTTCAACCCCTTCCCCCCTCTCACCTCCTCTTCCCCCCTCCCCTCCTTCTCCCCCCCTTTCAACCTCTTTCCCTTTAATTTTTTCCCCCCCCTTTCCTTTCCCCCATTCCTTTTCCCATACCGGCTTTCCAAATTATTCTTCGTTTTCTTTCCCCCCCCTTCCCCCCTTCCTCCTTCCCTTTTTTTTTTTTTTTTTTCTAAAACCCCCCTTCTATATCTCCCAACCACCCCCCTGAGACTTTTTTTTTAATACCCTTTTTTCCCCCCCGGGGGGGGCCCTCTTTGCCCCCCGCCCGGGGGGGGAACTATTTTTTTTTTCCTTTTTTTTTCTCAACCAAACCATTCATGCGCGCGAACGCGCGCTAGCGCTCGCTGTACAAACGAGTAAAGTTTACACTGATTTTGGAATTCCCGCCATCGTTCGCTGTGACATCGCGCTGTCTGCTGTGCGCGGGGGCGCGGACGACACGCCTTTTCACGTTATCATCACCCCTTTTTAATGGATTTAAAAATCTGATTTTGATTGATCGGGTTGAAAATCTCGGCGATTTCAACTGAAGAAGAGAAAAACTTTATTTGAACAGGTAAAATCTTAAAGTTTGTGTTGCGGTTTTTGTCTTCATTTTGTCTCGCTCAGAAGTTTTACAATGAGTGTTCCTAATATTCTTGCTTGTCTTGCTGAACTCGCAGATGTGCAGGCAATAATCGCACACGACAGTAGTTTTTCAGAGAACGAAAAACTAATTGCGTCACATCTCTGGCATTGTATGCAAGACATGGTGAAAAAAATGCAAAATGGAGAGTCTTTGCACAAATATACCTCACGATCAGTGCAATCCGACACAAATAATAGCATGGGTGATGCAGGGTGTACTCACGAGAACGAAAAAAGAATGAAGGAGGGGGAAACTAACCTAAAATATAAAAAAAAAAATAAATAAAAAAAAAAAAAAATATAAAAACAGAATAAAGAAATTAAAAAACAAAAAAAAAAAAAAAAAAGAAATAATTAAAGATTGGACTGTAGATGAAATAAGAAAGGTTGTTGAATTCGCTGATAGTCATCCGAATTACTCGTTTAAGTCCTTAAAGCAAAAATTTCGCAGACTTCAGGATCATAAGATGCTTTCTCGCATGCGCATGTACTTAAAGCAAAATGGATCACGACTTCAAAAGCAGCGAGGTATTGATGCAGCTGTGTTGCAACAGTTCAAAGATGCTCGCAATAATTTGCATGCAGTACATGATTCTGATCTACGCCGGTGGGGTAAGATTGCAGCAAGTGAAGTAGGATGTAATAAGTTCAAAGGGAGCAAAAGGTGGCTTTCTGCATTTAAACAGCAGCATGGTGTAACGTCTCGTAGAGTCACGCTGATCCAAACGTCCAAGCAGGTGACTGACAGCGCACGTATTGAGCAATCTGCACAGGAATTCCGAGCACAGGTGCAAGAAAAGGCTCTAAATTTTCCGCATGATTTGATTTTTAACACTGATCAGTCAGGCTTCAATTATGAATTTCATTCAACAAGAACTTTGTCCAGGAAAGGTGAGAAAGTAACTGCTGTAGGAGTGAGGTCAAAGGACAAGGGTACGCATTCGTATACCATTCAGCCGCTTATCGATTACAACGGTAGGATTCGAGGTAAATTGTATGTTTGTTTGTGGGAGCCTAAAGGACGAATGGGGGAGCAAGTTGAGAAAAGTTACTTCAGAGCACCAAATCTTGAAGTAACGTGTAGCAAGTCGAGTAAACTATCTGGCAGTTTATTTACGCGATACGTGGACTTGGTCTTTTTTCCAGTGGTGGATGATGACTGCTTGCTTTTGCTCGATTCTCTACCACTGCATCACAACAATGAGTGTTTCGAAATTTTTGACCATAGTGGGAAGACCTGCACCCGGCTAAAAATACCAGCTGGAACGACGGGTACTACCCAGCCTCTCGACGTGGGCATTTTCAGGCAATGGAAAGGTGTTGTAAGGCGATGTTACGATTTTGTGAGTATGAATAGCATAATTGATCCAAAAACTGGTAAACAATTGAACATGACGAGCAGGGACAGTGTGTTAAAACTGCAGTCCCTGGTTCATAACCAGTTTACGTCGGATGCATTCGTTCCTATGGGGCACTATGCATGGTACAAGGCAGGTCTGCGCCCAGATGCGCCTGGTCCTTTCAAAAACGCTGCTGAGATTTTGTTTCCCAAAAACGAAACCAGTTGCTCTGTCAGAGGATGTCTGCATCCTTTCTTTATCAGATGTGCGTTTTGTAACTCCAATTTATGCTTTCAAGATTTTTTCATCGGATATCACACTCATTTTTGACGGAGAGAAAAAATTTTCGATTTATCGTGCATTAAAAGTAAGTATCGGTAAGAATTTATTTCATATTTGCTTTCAAATTATTCCCGGCTGTTTGATTTATTGAGACACTGCTACACGGTCATTTAGCTTTTCAGTTACTCAGATTTCAGCCGCTTGGTTTTAGATGGCTTTCGTATTCCGCATATTCGCTGTTTCTGTATGCATGCTTGCCGTTTTGCCGATGATGGGATCTGGACGGCCCCAGTGCGGGAACCCGTAGCCTGTTGACCATCTAGCATTGCGGCACTGTCCTGTCTTTCGTGTTCCACGTTGTTCTGCATGCCCCTTGTTCTTGTCCTGTTGCCGATGATGGGATCTGGATGGCCCCACTGCGGGGACCCATAGCCAGTTGACCATTTAGCATCAATTCCAATTCCGTTTGCATGTTGTTCCGATTCCTTTTTGTTTGCTTCACGATTTCACCCAACCTCCACGTGGTGTGAAGCGGGAACTGGTACCATGCATGCGGTACCTGCTGATGGGGTGAAAATCAGGTAAGGATTCTTTCTTTTACAGAAAATAGGACGAGGAAGAGGTGGCGATCAGTCACCTCAGCGATCATTGCCTGGACAAGGTAACATTTTTACGTGAGCGTCGTCCCACATCAAAGGAATAATCGATGGATTTATGATAAACTGGATTTACCACGATATTTTCACTAGCTTTGTAGGGCTTTGTATAATATACCTGTATTGTAAAATAGTTTTTTTCTTGGCTAGATCGAGCAAAAAAACGAAAAGATAACTGTCACAAAAAATTCGAGTGACAAGTATTTTAGCTCACAAGTGTAACTGATCACCTTTGCAAAGTGATATGAACAATGACGCTTCGCTCAATATATGACAATCTTTCGGCTGGCCGCGCAACTATCAATACCACAATTAACCTGCCGTCGATTTCCCATATAATTACACGTCGAATCCTAACTACTGAATTTCTAGCTCGATAAATTCGCTGCCACTGTCGTGAGTTTGTAATCTTTGATAATACTAAACTGTGCTACCTTTTCGAAAGGCAAAATTGTTATGTAATAGAAACGCAAAACTGCTTCTTTCAACAAAAGAGAAGCATATATTGTCTGATTTGGGCGGGGTAGTAATCGTAAAATAATGATTCGACTAAAGTCGCACTCCCGCGCACAGCAGACAGCGCGATGTCACAGCGAACGATGGCGGGAATTTCAAAATCAGTGTAAACTTTACTCGTTTGTACAGCGGGCGCTAGCGCGCGTTCGCGCGCATCAATGTTATGTTTTGTTGAGCCTATAAGAGGACTACAAAATCCGTATAGTCTCCCCACCATACGCGTCGGGCACCAAGGAGACCTCCCTCGTGAGAGCATATGCAATCGAATGCTCCCGCGTGTCAGCCATTGGTCTGACAGAAAGCTTGTAATCGGTTTTCAAATAGAGCTTGACTTCGCGCAAGCTTCTGATAAGTTCTTTTGCCCAGGCTTCATCTCCAGTAATTGCTTTCAAACGCTGCACAAGCAGAATTAGTGTGTCTATGCCCTCCACCCCCCCCCCCCCCCTCCCCCCCCCAAAAAAACTTTTGCGTTTGATCAAATTTTGTCATTTATAGAAAGAGACTGTTTTCTAAAAAATATCAAGGGTTTGTAGAGAAAAAGGTGCTTCTTTAAATAAGCCGCGTCCGAGTCTTTTGGGTCGCATAACAATGAAGCTATTCAGGTTTTCTCAAACCCCACATTTCTTGGACACCAAAAATTTTTGAACGGGTCCTGTTCTATCAATATTGATCTGGCCGTGAAATGATTATCGTTTTCGGGATCCCCATGGTACCTACTTTCGAAATATGTAATAATATAGGGGGGTCATTTTTCAAGGTTTGCCGATTCGGAGTCGATCCTTACAGACAGTGCCTCTTAAGTGCGCATAGTTGCGAGTTTTTTACAGGTAGTTAAGAATGATTTTTTTGGAAAAACGGCGTGAGTGTGTGGCTTTTTATACAGTAGTAGATTGTAGAGTAGATTGACTACGATTCACGGCGCCCAGGCTGGCGGGGAGGCCCACAGCCGCGAAACACAAACAAAACTAGTACCAAGCAGGCGCCTAAAAAAATCTTTGTATGTTAGGGGCAAAAAGAAACGAGATCGGTTTACTCCCAAAGTCAAGATTATTGCAAGTGGGGGAAAATTATGTAGAGAATATAGGGTCGTGAATCAGCTGCGGTGGAAGACCAGTGCGATAGGTAAGAACATGTTTTTGCATCAAAAGGGAGGAACCCAGCTGATATCTTGGCTATAATCTTGACTTTGGGAATAAATCGATCTCGTTTCTTTTTTTTTCTGTTTTTCAATCTGTTTTTGTTCGAGGATCGATTTGTTTGGTGTTAGGCACATGTTCTATAGTCTGTGGTGGCTTAGTTTGAGGTAAATTTTTATTTGCGTCAACGCAAAACGAGGAGGTCCGGATACACGAGAACCTCAGCGGCGCCATTCGCGTATGATCTTCCTGTGTAAACTGGCAATGGCCTGTCCCACCTTGAAGCTCCGAGCTGTACTTACCGTACAATATTGAGCTTAACGTCATAACCACGTTGCGCTAAATGTTTTTTTAGACACGTTTCTTTCAGTTATTGTGGAAGAAAGTTATAGCCTCTGACAATGAGACTAGTACGAGGGGCAGAGCGGGGCATCACGCTACTGGACTGGGTATGCGAGTGGAGCGATATCCCATTGCGGAGGGGGGGGGGGTGAAGATCGGATCCTCTTTTTCAAAAGGTCGATTTGGCGCCGGCTTATCTTGCCGAAGTGCCCTGTGTACCCTGAGGAGGGAGATGTCCAGAAAGAACAATTGATGAGAGCTGACGAAACGAAAACTTGAAGACGGACGATCGGCGGTGCTGAGATTTTGACGAAGAGAAGATCGCTCAGTTACTGCCCCCCCCCCGCAGCTAGCGAAGCTGCGTTTGTATGGCTTCAAAGAAGAACTACCATATTTGATTGCGAGCGACAGTGGTCAATGATCATGACTGATCACGGTCAATGATGACGGTTAAGTGGGCGATGATTACAGCAGCACGCCACTGCTAGCAGATCCGTCGGGGGATCGAGTACCTGATGAGGATCGCTTTCAAGGCAATCGAGGCCCCATGCTGAATATATCATTTATTAGCGAAAACTCCATGAAATGAAACTAGGAAGGGTAGTACATGTGGTTTGATGCGCCTTCGGAGCAGGCCGGTCCAGGCTGACAAAAGGTGATCAAGAAAGATCCTGCCTGGCTACTGGCTGGTCACATGTACTCGAGAGTGAACATTTGACCAAATTGTTGCCGATAGCAGAGAAGAAACTATGGCTCAGTAAACTATGAAATGCGCATTCTCCGATGTTTAGATGGGCTTATTCCACGCAAAATAAGGTGCCGCACTTACTTCTTGTGATTGATTATCATTAGCCATCAAACAGAAAGGCATGCAAGATCCTCTATTCCATGAACAATCTGCATGCAATGTCATTCAAGGTCTAATGAGTGTCACCAGCCGCACCCGGTGACATAAATGAGGCTAGTTGTTATGGTCTACTTGTCAACCCTAAAAACCCGCGAGTACATGTGATCAGCCAGTAGCCAGGCAGGATCTTTCTTGATCACCTTTTGTCAGCCTGGATTGGCCTGCTCCGAAGGCGCATCAAACCACATGTACTACCTTTCCTAGTTTCATTTCATGAATTTTTTGCTAATTTCACTACTTTTTCAGTCCAGACTCTTTTCAACCTACCCACGATACCCCCTCGAGGACTGGCCGCGTTCGAGCACATGCAATCTCGAGTGCAAACAGCACCATTCTTCAAAATCTGCCGCCCTCCTCTCAATCTTCCTCTAAAGTCCTCAGTGTGACATTAGCTTGACTAAGATTAGTCCTTTACCCGTGTATGGAAAATAAATATTTTATTTTGGTGGGTGACAAGCGTTCGTTTAGAATACATGATTCAGTACTTTTAAAAGGCGGCAGTAAAAAATTAACATTCAGTTTTTCAAATATTTTGCAGCATTTTTTCTAACAATATTTGCACGCTGTCATTGGCGGCATAACATTTAAAAAAATTTTGCCGGCGCATCCTTCATCCTTAATTATAACCTGAATTTTCTGCCGTTTACTCGCCAAGTTTTTGATTCCAATGCGAAGGAAGAACACTTTTTTATTGCATGTTACTCTTCTCTTATTGATTTGACCTCGTTTGTATCCTTAACAAATTAAGTTTTAGTTCGAATTTGAATTTCCCGTGGTTAAAGTGTTCTTCTCTGCTGCTGTCTTGTAAGTTCCATGCTCTTAGTGCTACATTAGGAAGGAAAGGGCTAGGATTTTAGATCCACTTTCCCAGATCTGTGTAACTATGAATATTACGTTGGCGCATTGCATGGCTCATGCAGCGACCCCGTTTTGCTTCTGACACGCGCAAGTATGAGGGAAAATGCGAGCTCTCACAAACCATTTCTTCTGTCATCCGCTGTTATTGTCACTCACTCTTCAAAACACTCCTGTTCTCTATAAACACTTTTTTAAAAAGTTAATTCATTAAATTGGATTTCCCGCTTTTTTGAAATTTTTTGTATAACCTGATCCTTCAAGTATTATTATCATTGTTGTGCATGGACAGCTTTCAAAATGAACAAAAAAATGTTGATTCTCATTTTTTGAATTTCCCGCCTTTTAAAAACTATATAGCTTTTTCGTGTGTATTTATTGAGTTGATAAGCGTTTCCATGAATCCTTTAATTCCGATCAATCAATGAGCCATCAAGTTATATCCTGCAGACTTTGTCCGCGTTTTTAAATTTTTTAGGTTTTTCTGTTCAAATTGACCCCCAACAAAACCCGAAACTTTAAACTTTTGTAATAAGTAATATTTTTCAGTCAGGAATTGCTCCCCGCACCTCCCTGATTCGATTAAGCTATAAAAAGTTGCCCCGCGCCTCTCCAGACGGTTTTTATGAGGTCTAAAAGTGCAAAAAATGATAATTTCACCCGAGTGGACCCCCTTCTGAGCACCCTACAACAATTTGAGGCAATACGTGGTCAAAATCAATGCCAAAAGGCACCAGCAGTAATCTTACCCTGTCGCTTAAACATATAGCTGGATCCCCCGCTCTCACACAGCTCCCGATCGGCGTTGTGATCTATCGGGTCCATACATACAGTACATACCTACGTACATACATACATGGGCACATACATAAATATATTACGTGGGGCGTTTTCGCCCATCGAAGGATAACCAGTGAGGATTTTTTAAAGATTTTTGGTACACACCTTCCCCAACTAGTCCCTCATATCTATACCAAATTTTATCGGTTTCGGCCACTCGGCTCGCGAGTTATTCCATAAATAAAAAACCTGGTCGGGATTTTCACCCTCGCACCCCTAGTATGAGTGGAGCCCGAACGGAAAAAGATCTTGCAAATTCCTTTGGTAGAACTTAATCTAGTGTAAATTTACACTAAGAAACGAAATTTCATCGCTTCATGACATCAGGCTATTGAGATATCGTTGTTGGTGTGGCACATGTACTACATGGGGAACGCTACCGCGCCCCCATGGATATGCGCAGACTAGAGCAAGTATAGGAGTGGAGTGAAGATAGACGGTTGAGTGTTGGCTGACACTTTTAAGTAAGCGGTCTGGTTGGGTCAGTGCACTTTAATGCGTAGTCCGAATACCCATGCGTAAGATTAGTAACGCGACAGTGACCAGACAGGAAGCCTATCCCAACATGCATACTGTACGTCAAAACTGCCTCCCACACACCCACTGGTGGATCATACCCGGACTCCTCGCATGACCACAATAGATTGACGACGCAAAATTTGAATATCCCGCTTGCTGCGCATGACAGTTTTACATGGATGAGAAGTCCCATACTTCGTAAAGGCAGCAGAAGCGGTTTCGGTTTTTGTTATTGGAAAGCAAGCGATGAATTAAAAGTCATAAAAGTCATGAGAGGTTTTTAGTAAAACGGAGCAATTTTGTAGAAATCGACGCGCGCACTGGCTTCTGAATAAGGGACTTTTCATCTACGTAAAACTGTCATTAGGCGGCATACTGCGGGAAATTCAAATTCTGCGCTGCACGAAACCTGTCAAATGGTTGTCAGAAAGGACAAGCCGAGTTTTAAAAAAGGCGTACTTCTCAGAATAACAATGACCGCTACAGTAATTAGATGAATGATAAAATCATGCATTGCTGAGCTCTTTGTCGAGTAAGTCTAGTAGAACTGACTTGGTTCATCAAATCACCCTTGGTCACTATTTAGTCACTACTGACCACAGTTGTCTTGACTGTCATTTCGATATAATCGTATGTGACTGCTGGCTGCACGTAGTATCTGAACCCGACGCCATGTTGACAATTGATTACTTCGGGCACTGATTGAACTCGGCTATTCACCTCCTGGGCAACCATCGATTTCACCACTGAGCATAACTGACTTTGTAGAACTCTTTTGAAAACCAGTGAAAATGTTTGCATAATATCAATGAAAAACTTTCGGCTGGCATTTTTGATATCCATACGAGCCTTACCAATAGTTGCTGAGCAGTTGGGTATGGAGAAAGAGGGAAGTCCGCTCGTATGAGCTAGACCTATCTCTGCAACTAAATTAGCATTGAATTCTTGTAATATAATTTCCAAAATACCGTGATCCCGTTGTGTCGAGAAAAAAAATGGTTTCTCAGCTTGCCAATCGGTCGAGACTATAATCGGCCCTGTTATCAAGTCGATATTGATTTTATTTGGCCCTGCTAAAGAGTATTGGATTTTGGGGTCAGTGAAATTTTTGACAGTCATTTGCTTCAAATCAATTTTGACATGGCTTACTGATAGGCTGTAATCGGGGATGCTAGCATTGAGGATCATGGGTGCGAGCATAAGCGTGATGGCATCCTTGATCACGTCCAGTCCATCGCGCGTCAAGCGAACGACCACAGCTGGGGGCCGAGACTGATCGAAACGATCACATTTGATCCAGACTGATAATAACAGGAGGGATAAGATAATCTGGAGAATATCAATGCATCGAAGGCGCATTTTATTAAAAATTATTCTGCTCAGTACAAAGCGTGTAGTTTAATACGACGGCGGGTACAACAGCCTACGTGGAGCAGCGATATAAGCATTGCATTTTTCAGAATAAATTATGCAGATTTTGAACACTGGGCGTCGCAAAGTGATTCCAGCTGCTTTTTGACGCTGTTGGCCGTTGCAATAGTCTGAAATATGATCGCTGAAGCACAACTGGGCACTAATGCTAGAGAGACAGTGATGCGAACTTTTTGTGCACAGTATACTTGACTGTGGTATGCTAGACATTGCAGTAGTGCACAGTCATGGATCTACAGAGGTATCACCTGGCCAAAGGGCAGGTGCGGTGGGGCAGTTCCGTGTTCTCTGCCCCGGTTGTTTTTTAGCGTATTGGTAGACTCGTCCAGGGTTCAAGCTCGGATTGTAGAGGTCGGTTCGCGAAGATTCCGCGTCAAGAGCGCTCGCGCATTGTTCTTTGAACGAGGTCAGTATAGCGCCCACGAAGAACTCATACACAGTAAGCACCTCTATTCATGTGAATAATTTTAACGCAGGGAAGAACCGCTCCGTTCTGATCGCGTTGTGGACTGACGCTTAAAAATCGACAGTAATTTTCCAAACTTTACCGATGTGTCTCCGAATGCGGAGGATTATTTGGCGAAAAAGCTTTTCATACTGATCTTGAGTCTTTCCAGAAAGTAGAGCACTCACGCATGGAATAGCCTCCTTCCCTCCCAAAGCGCCCAAAAACTTTATCTGTCAGGGATTCCGAAATTGGCCGTTTTGCTTGTCACGTTGAGCTGCGCATGCCTAATTGAAAATTACTCGTGAGCGCTCGTGACAGCAATCGGCCAATCTACTGACCTCAGTGCAAGAAACAATGCACGAACGCTTGACCAAGACCCTTTCCGAACTATACAGTACATATAAACCCTGACTGACCTTGCACACCAGGCTGTGGCTGACTCACCCGGTACCGTCGAGGTGCTCAGCGTGGAGGAAAGTCAAACGAGTAGAATCTGGCTGTCGCACATCGTATGGTCCAGAGACCCTCGCCACTGCTAGTGTCGCGTGTCACGTCAGAATGCCATGATAAAAATGTCGTGAGGTCAAAAAAGCGCGAGTAAATAATGTCTGACAGAACAGCTGCTACATTTTGTGCATACTTTACGAGTGACAACGTCGCGATATGCAATTTTAATGCAGTGTGCATACACATACTGCGCATACACAAATTTCTTACAGTATGCAGTATCTTCAGTTTTAAAAATTCAAAGCCAAATTTCAAGAACCCGAACAAGCAATTTTCATTCTTCTATCATTAGAATGAATCATGAAAAATATTTTCCACAGTTTTGCACAGGGAAGCGTGATTTGCATCAGGCGAGCAAAGTGCAGTGTGTTTTAATAATATTAAGCTTAGAAACGGTGGATATTTTTTTCAGTGTTTTCTTTTCTCGCTATGACAGTACATATACAAAATTCGTTGAAAAGACCCGTTTTCTGAAAAGGTCATTTATGCATTAGAATTTCCTCTGCGCTAGGAATTAGTGCTTAGGAATAATGAATGTCAACCAAAAAGCTGCGCTTTATCTACGCGCATAGGGTACATGTACCTGCTGTAAAGCATCAGGCTGGTTGAGTTTCCTGGTCATGTTTCATGGCTGAGATTTGTTTTTAGTTAGCAGGTGCTCTGTCACCGTTCTGTGACCTTTGATTTAAGGTACAGTGCGATCGCATGTACTCCTACCTGATACCTGCCGCCACTTCTGCCAGGCGCTATGGATTCTTCTTACTACGCATCTACCAAGGTGTCTGTGTCGGGCCGGCTGCCTCATGGGCTGCCACTAAGTACTTCAACTGTGTTTGAACTTGATTTACAATCCCATTTGCTGCTACAGAGAATTGGTCTGGGCGCCACATTCCAGTCGAGTTTAGTTTAATACCCAGGTTCCTAGGCCTTCTTTCCACTCTTTTAGCAGCCTTTCAAAGCCGCTGCGGGTTCTGGGAGAACCAGGCTTCCTTAATTTGGCAAAAAAATGATACTGTAAACGTAGAACATTTAGTGCGTACAACATTTAGCGGTTGAGGCTCGCCACATTATTCGCGGGTACTACATTTCGCGGTGATCAGCAGACATTAGGCAACTTGGGTTTTTTGTCAGACGCTAGCCGGCCTGGCGTCCCTGAGAGGAAATCCAGTTTTGAGATATTGATATGCTAGTTTGAATTTTGGTGATCTGTGATTTCAATTACCGTTTATGCAAGATCAGTTGTTCTTTCGACAAAAGAATATGGAAAGGTGTATAGTATAATAAAATGATCTGCTATATCTACTCATGTTTTGAATCGCGGATACTACATCTCGCGGATTTGCACCAGACCGCAAAAACCGCGAAATAAAATACACCGCGAAATGTTCTACGTTTACAGTATTTGGCCGTCGTTTTATCTAAGCGATCAGTCTCCAAGAGAAGTGGATCTTTGTGGAGCGCTACGTTGACTCTTGTACTTTTTAAATTTTTTTGGTCAGGTTACTAAATCGCCGTCGAAGACCAGTTCCCAATCTGAGAACTGGCTTACTAAGCTGCTGTCCTCAGCCTTAACAAAAATGTAGCCTCCCTGTCAGGGTTGCTGCCCCAAGCAATGCGTGACCAACGCCTCAACCAACTGACCCACCGCGGTTTATGTGTATACTGTACAACATTTATTGCAAGACTTATAATACATTTTTACGAAAATTACAAAGGCTCTAGATTCTCGAACGCTTCGCATCAACCATGGTAAGCCTACTTTGGATAAAGTTCTTGTCCAAGAACATGCAGAGGCCTTTCTTGATCTTGACCCTGTCCGCACAAATCCGATGGCTCGGCCTGCCTTGGCTATGATGGGGAATGTAATTACAGACGAATAGGTATGAACTGGCGTCGAGGCTTGTCCTTAAGTTATCCGTAATTCTTCGGGCATGTGCTCTAATCTTCAGGCCATGTAGGAGATAGTGCCAAGTATTCTTTCGAGGCATTATGCCAGTGTGAATTTAGTACAATATGTGGGCGTAAAAATGGATTCTTGACTAGTGACATTTACTCCTTCTGTAAAAATTTCTTGACTTTACGGTGAGTAAACACAGTGGACGGCTATATGACATCAATAGGATGTCTCCTTCGTCACCAATGGATCGGCACGTGGGAAATTGGAACAGTTCTTCACAACGTATTAGATGGATAAATGACAATTTTATGGTCAGTGATCCTTGCTCAGCAATGCATATGGCGCCAAAGAAAACTCTCACCGAAACTCATTATTCTCAAATCTTATCATCATAGGATAAAATCCTTTCTAATCTAAATTCAGATTAGAATTTTCCTCTCCAGCTTCACTTTTATTTTGGCTTTGGATCGATTTTTGTGCATTTGCTGTCCAATTTTTTACAAAACTCGACGAACTATAGTTTATGTCACCACTACAAATATTATTTGCTGGGGTGCTTTTCTCGTGAAAAGTATAATACTAATCGTAAGTATTATACTCTTGAAAAGTTATGATGAGACGAAACGAGTCCCATTTTGCACTCATGCCACCACTTTCACACAAAGTTATAATTTTTATTCTTCCATTGAGTCGGACATAATAACGGTTGACCACTGCCCTTTACGTGCTCACAATCACTGC